>JAQIXQ010000063.1:0-70646 GCA_034700485.1 Pseudosinella alba
AGAGTTGTTTTGACCGTACAACGTCATTATTTTTACTAATTACTGATGAGAATAGTTAGCGTGCACTCTTATCAATCATATACACACATAACACTTCAACTAACTGTTAACACTTTTAAATTTAATTTGTCTCTGTCACTCACTCAAACTCACTCAGCAAACTACATACAAATCAAATGCACTTCTGACTGGCTGATCCTTGCATGCTCCGCTCACCAACACTATACCGCTTGTGGTCTGTCTCAATGGCTACACATGACATGCATGCATTTCTTATGGATATTCTACAGCAGTAACACCCACTTAAGCCGCAGCATCATAAAAATGGAATGAGTCTAGATTAAAAGGGGAAAATGTTGCGACAAGGAAAATATAGAATTTCTGAAGGTCTTTCGTCTGAGGAGAGGAATCCGAGAATGGATCGGGACGGGATACCAGAAGAGAAGGTCCTTCAAACCCAAAGTTATTTATAGGAAAGTGACAGTGGATTCCTTGCTGTGCTGTACAATGTATTCGGAGTCGAAAGTATTTATAATATACCTATGCGTCTTTTTACAAAATGGCGTTGTTCAAAATAAAAAGCAATTTATTTAAAAATTCATGCACTATATACAATATAATATATTAGATGACATGATGAATGGAAATGAAATGGAGTAAAGTGAAATATTTTAGAACGAATTTAGGCATTGAAGTCCAAAGTACACGTACTCCTTTTCTTTATTCAAGGTGAATGAAGTTGTACCTTAGACCTACAGTTACAAATATGTAGATAAATTATGTAGCATTTTGGCAAAGGACCGAGCGTCTTGATCCTACGCAGATACATGCTACGTCAACCATTCCACAAACATTACTTACGCAGGAAAGTTTTAATTGCATAATTTTTAGAGGATTCAAATTGCTAAAAGAATTTGATCTGACTGAATAAAAGTCCATTTTTAACCTTTAACCTATAAATCTGGAACTGGAGGAGCAATTACTGAGCTAACATCCTGCATTTCATTGTGTGAAATTAGATACATCAGTTAATATACTACTTTTTACGCTTTTTAAGCTAAAAATGCTCAAACATAACCATAATTAGCCTAGCTCAGTCATTTAATGCATTGTTCATTGACAATTTAAGGATCTTATATTTTAGTGTATCATATTCGATATAACTACTACTGCAACTATTAGGGAAGGTACATTATATATTCTTTAACTAGCTAACAATATGTATTCGAGCCCCCGAGATTTGATTTGCTAAGAATTATTGTCAGTCAAGTTAAGGCAGATGCGTTTCTGTTAGGAAGCCTTCTTATTCCGTTTCTTTTTCCGGTGCTCGTCATCATCACTTTCACTGCCGGAATCACTATATTCATCTTCATTTGGTTTTTCTTCCACACTTTTTGGCTTCGCTGGTTTGGCTTTCGTCACAGGTTTTAATTTCGGAGGTGCAATGTAGAAGCGAATCTCATTCCCTTTTAAAATCTTTTGCTGTATTTGTCCATCTACCTCCTTAACTCGGGACTCGATCTTTTTAAATACATCTTCCTGCAAAAAAATAATTAATTTTTATTAAACGAAAATACAATCATCTACGTATCAGACACATCTACTAAGATAATCAATCATTTTTGTAAACTTTGAATAGAATTACGTTCAAAATAAAATCATCCAACATGTGTGAAACTCACAGCATTCCCCTTGTCCCCCGCTTGACCGATGAGGACACGTGTTCGGTGACCCTTGTCCACCCATTTCAGCAACATGTTTATCTTGGAGTTGACATCATGTTCCGCAATATTACTCTTCATCATCATAGTCTTCTCATCCTTCTCCTTGTTATGCTTTTCTTTCCCAGACTCTATAACAGAATAATTAACATAACGTTACTAATTTAATAGTTATAAATTGGATAAATATGAGAACAATTAATTACATAACCCAAGGCATAATTATAAATAATTATATTCATACCTTCGCCTTCATCTGAATCCAACGCTGCAATTGGGGAAACCAGTTTATAAATCTGCTTATCCGTTCGCACAGGTTTGTCTTTGTCATTCACGATATGGACAAGTTCCAGTCGTTTCTTCTTCGCAAGGCTGGAGGCGTCTTGGAGGGTAATCGTGGATAAGGTGCCCGTTTCCGAGACCAGCATGATCTTAATTGTTTCTGCGGTCATCAGCTTGAATTTCTTCTTGTCCGTCTTGGCCTTCTCCGCTTTCTTCACGTCTTCCACGGAGACTGAGGTTGAGTAGCGTCTGCAAATAAATGGCAATTAACAATGATAATTAGAGAATTAGTATTCCATGCATTAAATAAATTAAATATGTATTACAATACAATTAAATTCACACTTCATTGATTAACCATACCTGTACGAATAACCGCCAAGGGCCCCCTTTTTAATCAAGTTATGCCCACTCCCGCCCACTTCCGGTAGGCCATGTGACCTGCAAATGTCGTCCCTATAAGCGAACCTCTGCCTCTCCAACAGGGACTGGGAGTAGAGGATCCCCGCGGCCCCGATGTGGGGGAGGGGGAGTCGGGGCATGCTCTGCATCTTCAGGTAGAGCCGTATCAGGGTCATGTTCGTCGACATTTTGATGCCTGCCCGATGCGATGTCCTCTTAATTAATTAACGCCCAAAATTAACAACTAATTAACTTTCACCCGTCACCCTATGCTTAAAATACTCCTCCACAATCAACAATTTAGTCCAGTCCAGTCCAGCCAAATAAAACGTACAATTAAAGCTAAATACACTTCACTTTGCCAACTGCCTTTAATTGTTAATTGTTCGATATGTGCCAAAGTCCCAAGTAATTGTAGCTATATTGAAAAGTTAATTATAACACGAGTTGAAGGTAATTGCTACTGAAGAACTGACATCACGGAAAGGTGATCTTGAGCAGGTGACTTTGTTATTGAGAAAGTGCGAAGTTTGGGATGAGCTCATGCGCAGTAAAATGTGCACTTTTTTGGAGATGGGGCATTCCTAAACACACGCTCAAGTGGCACTTCTACAACATCAACAACAACAACTGACTTGACTGCGATTGATGCTTTTTTGGCCATGTTCGTGTAGAATGTAGTGGGAAAGTATCTACTTGACTTTGACTTTTTGATAGAAGTAGAATTGTGTACAATTAACTGTTAAAATAGTTAATATTAATGTTATAAGTGTACAGTTGTAATCTACAATTTAAGTAGGAGCTGTAGCAGTAGCATTGCCATTTAATTTAAACTAGGAAGGTGTAGTTTAATTTTTAGTTAAACCTTTGCCACTTTTGAGTTAGCATTTTGGAATAATCAATGAGGAATGATGTCAAGTGCAAGTTGGAAAAATTACTTAATTACAATTAAACATGACAGATGACGATGAGGAAAAATAGACAGTTTTAAGTTTTGAATGGTCACGGTGTTACGGTGGCTGTGATAGATAGAGGGTGACGGAGGGAGGGGGAAATATGCTTTAATTGTTAACAGTTAATGGAGGAAGGTTTGATGAAGATTGTGGATAGATTGAATTTAACGAGGATTAGTTAACTATACGCCCATATTTAACTGTGAAGATGGTGGACATCTCGGTCGAGATTTTAGCCTCCTCCGTCGAGATGACCGGAGGGAACATTTCCCGTTACAGGGTGAAGACCTGGTGGGCTCACATCGACGTCCCTCCTTGCATCACCTTCATCAAGCTGCCCCGGCTCCCAATGATCCAGCAGTACCTTATCATGACGGGGAAGGACACCACCATGTTTGTGGAGACATGGCAGGATGACATCAGGAATTTGGGGTGTTTAAGTCCAAAGGGCTCCGCCAGTTCTAGGATGAACGATGATGGGAGTGGGGATGCCGGGGTCCTGCCCCAGAAACGGAGATTTATCGGGATGACCACCTGCTGCGTGGATGAACAGCTTAAGAACCCCAATTTGAATCCGTCGGTTCAGGTACCTGCGAAATTAATAAACATTATTTTTTACATTTATTCATAATTGTTCAATTACTAACTAATAATTTTTATATTTTGGTTTTCTATACAGTGGCTAGACGTACATGACCCAGTTGAAGATGTTGTCCGGGGAAGGCTGTTACTAAAGGTGGACGCCAGGTTTGCCATGCCCAACAACAGTACAAAGGAGAAGGAGCTCGACTACGAACCAGAACTTCCGGTGAAAGTAGTCCTCAGCCCAAGACGAAGTTATCATCACCACCCAAGTTACGGGAATGAAGACCAAAGTCCCACGAAATATAGCACGGTGTCTTCACAACAGTCAAAAACGGACTCATCGCTGTTTAGCATGGGCTCAGTTTTAACATCCAGATCTCAGGAACAAGGGATCCAAACGGATTTGTCACTGCCAGTGATGTCCAGCTTGTATAAGTATAATTCAGTCACGGCTCCCGAAGCGGAGCAATCCAATTCCAAGAATTCGAAGGGTTCCCCCAGGCGTCAAAATACCAAGTCATTTTCAAGTCCAACCTCCGCCACTGCCATAATGGATCCATTGCGATATGCCGAAGACATTTTGTTAAGGCATTCCGCTGCAAATAATCAAAGGAAAGGTTCGGAACCGGTGTTAACGAGTAAGCCACCGATACCCACATCCACATCTTCAAACACCTTGCGAAAAATGTGCTTAATGAGACAAAACCAGCAACAGTTTATGAGAAATTGTGATAGCCATAGTCCCACTGTAGAGGACAGATACCGCCAGCATTCCCAAGACGTTGATTTAGATAATGTGGGAGATGTGATCGATATACTGAATGATGGAGTTGGCTCTGGATTTTCACCACCATCATCGGCTACAGCGTCAAAAAGTTCAATGGGAGGACAAGGCCAGGGCTCCAGCAGCTCCCAAAGCCGAGATTTACATAAAGCACCTGAAAATGGAAAGGGTTCTCCAAGAAATGTTAGGAAGGGCAGTGACAGCAATCAAAACCCCAAATCAGATGTGGATTACAGGAACGTTAGACATGCTCCTGATGGAAGCTGTACCTTACAAAAAGGAAATGTAACGACTCCAGATCATGGTAGCCCAAGTAAAAAACCCGAGTCCTCCACTAACAATCATGGCCATGGAGGTAGCCGATTTAAAGAAGTACATTTTGATGGTGCACTGGCCAAGCAACAGGCTACTGATATGCTAATGACAGTAAATACTTCGTCAGCCAGCACGTCAGCTTTGCCTTCTCGTCCGCCAATCGGAAGAAGAAGGATAGCTGCAGCTATATTCAACGATTAATAGATGAAACTAGTATAGTATCTAACTTTGAACTTTAAAGATTAATTAGTGAGAGGCTATATTATATTAAGGCTAATGTTCATTTGATGACTAGTAGATATGTGGCACATTATAACGAGCTTGATTGAGAGTGCGAGAGAAGTCATTGAATATTCAGGAATTAAATTATGAATTATCTATCCAATCAAATGCATGATTGATTAATGTTGGAATTATTAAAAGTTCAAATATGCAATTCAATGCACAGTTTAATTTTAGATAAATTAAGAGTGATAGACAGTCGCGGTAACAAGTAAGATAAGTAGACTTACTGTATTCAGTAATCACTGTTTAGTGATTTGATTTCCAAACGAGAGTACAATTTTTTAGGACATTACAATTAATTGCAAGATAAGCTTAAAGTCAAATACTTATCTGAACTTCCATGTATGCCAAGCAAACATTTAGGCTTTACATATATTTTAATTTATTTTACCTAATCAAAACACGACAAAATGAACTAATGTTCTTTCAACCAGGGCACAACGATACGATAAGCATGTAACTGTAATAATAATAATCAATTTTAAGTTTTAACGGAAATAAAAACTTGATTTTAAAAATAACGTAAAATGATGTAAATATCTTGTATTTCCTTTATCTGTCATAGTCATAGTCATGTGTAAACAAGGAACTTATTTCTATCTTAGCATCGTAACAAAAGTCTCCGTGAAAGTTTATCATACTAACTAATCTTTATCTAACTATACAAAATGAATCTCTTCTTTGTTAAATTCGACCAACAACTTTATAAAATCGTCTACATCTAAACTTCTGGCCCTCTTATCATTAAACCCCGTGGACGTCAATACTGTCTCAATTTTCTTCAATATAACTTTTTCTAACGCTTGAAAATCCATAGGTTTATCCTCTATTCGATCGCTACCAAATACAGAGGAGGGTAAGGGTCTAACCAAAACCTTTGGAATATGCGTTGAAGATCCTTCCGTTGATTCAACTTTAGTGCTGTCACTTTTAATTAAATCCGGGTGAGTTGTTGCGTAATTGCGAGTCAAGCTGGCAATCACTGTGGCTGATTTAAAGTTTGCGAGAAGGGTCTTGTTTTTTCTTGAGAAGGCAATACGTGTCAGGGAGTCCCATTCATTAAAGTTGAGTGGAGGAGGGGGAACTCGTGGTTCGATACGGATTACAGATGAATCAACTTTTGGAGGGGGGCGGAAGTTATTTTTCCCGACCTATAAATACAGAAACAAACGAAATTGATGATTAGTTTTCAGTAGGACTGGTTTTGTTTAAGCTATTTTTCGATTATCGATTCATCAGTTTAAAAAACTGATGAATCGATCCCCTCACCTTGATAAGATGTTCCACCCGAGAGAGGAGTTGGGTGTTGATGGAAAGTCTGCAGTATAATTTGTCCCCAGGTTGTGCAACCAATCGCTGAGCAAACTCCCTCTGGACCATCAATATTGCGCATCTAAATGCTGGTCTAAAATTAAGACAAAAGAAAAAAGCATTAATTAATTGCCCCTAATTGCCAGATTAATTTCGCTCAATTAAACTGAACTCATTTACGTTGCGCAATTACCTGTGCAACAGCAGCTTGAAGACCAACGGGGAACTGATCTGATAGGGAATGTTGGCCACGCAGATGTCAAAGGGTGGCAAATCCCCGGATTTACAAACGTCCCCGATGACCACCTCCAACTTCTTCTCCATCCCCGCATTCCTCGCTCGCTTGATGACCTCGGCAACCATCCGCTGGTCCACTTCGTAGGCAATCACCTTCTTAGCTTTGGGGAGGAGCTTAATGGTCAAGTTACCCGTGCCGGGACCAATCTAAAAAAAAATGAACAAACAAACATAAAAACATAAGTTTGTCAGAGACATAAATTAAAATCCGTCATTCCACAATATTAATTAATTAGTATAATTATTCATTCATCATTAGTCATCATAACTTGCTTCCAAAACGGTGTCACTCGTCCGAATGGCAGCCCTATCCACCATCCCATCCACGATCATCGGGTTCTTCAATAAATGCTGGCCAAACTTGGAGTGCTCCAAACGCATGGACTGCTTGAAGGCCGGCTTGTCCTTCACCCCCGCCCCCTTTGGCTTCTTGGCGGAGACTTTCCCCATTTCCCCTAAATGCTAATTAACTAGTTAATTGAATTAAAAAATCACTTCCCGTTCCCGACCGACACTCAAAATCTGAAACCCACCCACACTAAAACGCTACCTAACACCTTCTCAAGTGTATTTAAACACAATGCAATGCAGCTACGATTTACTACTTACTAACATTTAACTACTACTGCTAACTTAACATTTAACATTTAAGTTTTAATTGGGTTTCACTTTAAACTTTAAAAGCACCAGAAAACAGACAGCTGCACACCAACAACTTTACAACTTACTTACCCACGTGCATTTTAAGTTTTCTCTTTCCCAGCTTATTTGGCAGGCAATAGAGCTCGTGAGACTTCACTCAATGCACCCAATCCACAACATTATTAGCCAGAGTTCTCTTTGTTGATTGTTTACAGTTTACATTCTTCTACATGAAATGAAATATGAACTGAATCTGATGGTGATGATATGATGTTGAAAAGATGAATTTTGTGGAGGGAGCGGGCTTTTGCTTTCATCTCATCTCTTCAAGTAAGTACAATAGCCTCAGTCAGCCGAATAAAGTCTGAAGAATATTTTATTTCATGTGACACTAATTAAATTATTTTAACGCATACGCATGTTTAACTGTTATAATTTTAATCAGGAAGGACTCCTTCAGTTATAATTAATTGATCAGTGCAATGACATATAGAAAGGTCAGTTCATCAAGTGCAAAAAATTAACTCCGACTGAACGAGAAGCAATCTTGCCTTAACAGGAAAGACCAGGTGAAAAAGGTACGCTGTGATTTTTAAATTAAAAAGATAATTGGCTCATTGTCCAATTAAATTATACATAGTTAATTTCTTGTGATTTAATTTTGCAGGGCTTGCAGAGCAGCGGTTCGCATCGAGTGTTGAGGATCGGTATAAACGCAGAAAGGAGGTCGCAGCTCGATAACTGTTCCGTGTTCCGGATCCGGGGTTCGAAAATGGATGAGCTTCTAAGTTTCATGGAGGAGGGCTTGGAGGAGGAGGCAACTGCTGAAAATTCGGAGGGGAAGATCCTGAATGACAGGAGCCCGTTGTCCTCAGATAAGCACGGAGCAGGCTCAAGCTCATCGAGATCATCGACGTCTTCAAAATCGATAACAAAGGATAAGGACAAGCTCACCTTCGATGATGTGTTCGGAAGTCCTGATAAGCGAGATGTGAAGGATCTGGGGTTGGCATCGACTTCGTCCACTGCCTCCGCCGCATCTACGAAGAGGCTAAGTTTTGGAGGAGGGGGAACGTCCCCAGTTTCGTCATCTTCAAGACTTTCGGCTTCCGGTTCCGGCACTTCGAGTTCGTTAATATCCTCCGACCAGCTAGAGTTAAGCAGGGCAATTAAGTCCGATAAGAATGTTCCATATAAACCCGACTCCACCCAAGTCGTTATAGACCCTTTTAGTAGAGTTCGGATTGTTAAGAAATCCGTAAGTATATATTTCGACGAGACTGTATCCGCCGAGGCGGTGTTAAAGGACCGAAATATAGGTTTAGAATTTGTGAATTTAGCTTCATTCAATATGTGGTATCGGGGAAAGGGGAAGGACAGTAAGAATTTTTGGGTTAGTGGGGTCCTGGTCAAGAAGACGGCCGGGGTTCGAAAGAGTGCCAAGGGGAATGACTACGGGATATGGGAGATAAGTGACCTCCGGGACTTGGAGAAGCGGTTCACAGTGTTTTTATTTGGTTCGGCTAGCTCCTCCTCCACCCTACTTGCGACACCTGCGGGGTCCCTTATCGATATTACGACGCCTTCGATAATGTACGATTCATCCACGGGCACTTCGAAGTTTTCAATTAACAATGGGACTCAAGTGCGGTTAATTGCCACTTCCAAGGACTTTGGCTACTGCCAAGCCACCAAGAAAGATGGGAATAAATGTACGGCAGTGGTGAACACTTGGGAATGCTCATTTTGCATTCATCATGCCGCGGGGGAGTTAAAGAAATTAAATATAGGTTCCAAGAAAGGTCAGGGGAAGGGTAGAGCCAATGGAGGGGGACTATTTCCGAACAAATCATTCCATGAGGGGGAGAGCGAGCAGTCGCTGAAACAACAGGGGATTTTCATTGCTGACTTTGGAGCCGCCCGTCGGGGCCCTATGAAAACGAGTCAATCATTCATGTCTAATTTGGCCAACCCCTCCTCCAAGGTGACGGCATTGCCAAATAACAGAATGGAATTACAAGGGGTGGCAAACGAGATGAAGAAGAATTCCCTAAAGATTGGGAATCCCGAGTCAGTTAAATTCATCAAGAATAGTGATCATCACCTTTTCAAAAATGACCCTTTACCAGTCGCCGTGCGAAAATCCCTGGACTTGAATCCACTAAAGACTAGACATCTCACAGATAAGGACAGGGACTTGTTGAAGTTGCTGGAAGCTGGTTCCACTCCGACGGGATCTAAAGAAACTGAAACTTCGAGCAAAAGCCAAGCCGAAAATAAACCTTCGTCGAGTTCTGCCAGTGGAACAGTTAGCGACTTTATCGCTACTTCCATTGTTAGCAACCCAAACGCTGCGAGCAGGAACTTTCTCCAGTATCTCCAGTTGCAGCATGCCCCAAGGGATCAAGTGGACCTGAATTCTGCAAATAAGAGCAACACCATCCAGCCTATGGTCATGTCACGGGAGAAAGTAAAGAGCATGGAGAAAGCTTTGGCCTTCGTGAAGAAGAATGGGCCCATTCAGAAAGCCAATCCAAATGCTGTGGTCACGGGAAAGAAGCGAAAATTTCAACAGCTAAGCCAGAATGAATCTGGAGGGTCACAGTCATCCTCACAAGGCTCTTCCAAGAAACGCCAGATCGATGTGGAATTTGATTTTGATTCCGAAGAATTCAAGAAAATTCTGAATGCAAAGTCGGCTCACGATGATGAACTGGATAGTATCCAACACGAGGAATATTTTGGGAAGCTGGAGAAGAAGGAAGCGCTTGAGAATAAGTTGTTGTCGACATATTCGATTGATACAAATGCTGTCATGTGTCGACAATGCAAATATGTTGCCTTGAGCCAGTCTGAATTCTGTAAGGAGCAGATGCACGAAGTTAGGGTGGTGAAAGCAAGAAAGCGATTTTTCAAATGTAAGGATTGTGGAAACAGGACCATGTCATTGGAAAGGTTGCCCAAGCATGGTAAGAATTTTAAAAATTATTAATAAGTACTACTTAACTTAACTAATAATTTATTTGCATTTAACCAACAAAAATATGTTTATTACATTTATTTTAGCATGCAAAAACTGCAGGAGCTCAAATTGGCTGGTTGCCCCAGTTGGGAAGGAAAGGAAGGGACCCACGTTACCCTCTGAAATGCTTTCCGTCAGGGGAAATGAAGAGAAGTTTGTTGGGTCTGCTGGATCCAAAATGTTTTTACATTTAGAAGTGTGAGAAACGACTGATAAGATTATAAGTTATTAAATAAGAAGTTATAAGAAGTGTTCGGATATTTTATTTAATTGTAACGGGACAGATAAAATATAAAGGGAGTCTGCATGTGTTCCATCCTCCAAGTTGTTAATTTAATTAGGTTAATGCATCTAGCAGAAGCATTTTAAAGTATGAATGTTGTATTATTTATCTTTGTTTTTTATATGTTTAACATGAGCTTAAGTATTTAAATTTTTAAAAGTTAATCGTAAATGTGAATTCCTAATTGGTTTTGTTATGATAATTACAATCAATAAAACTACTTTCATTATTTCCAAATCTGGTAAATGGTGATTCTAGATTCTATTCGGCATTAGCTATTTATATGTATCATGTATTAGTCTTATCATAAACCGTAGTCTAAAATTCACTTGTTACTCTTTCTAGGCTATATATTTTTACTACTAAAGCGTAATCCATTGATTTATCCGTTTCCGTTATGCTTATATTTTGACCAACATTTTGCACATACATTCTCTGAAAAGGTACTTTACAAGCACTATAATTCTCAATTTAGGCATCTACGCACTCTGAAAATGGAATTAACCCAATCGATATCCTTTCGATCCGACCGTTTCATGTGTTCCATTTGCCGAGTTGTGTGGATAATAAACGGAGTGTCAAATTATTATAGTCTCCCACAGGAGTATAAGGCATGCTTTCGTGAGAGCTTAATGCGCTTTATCTTTGAAAGGATGGACGGGAAAACATTAGCAAGTAAACAGACATTATTAGCTTAGCATAATATAGCACACAGTCGAACCCATTCCATATCAAAAAGAAATTAATAAAATATTTCCATGTCTAGCATGGTCTTGCACTACATTTGATGTGGAGCTCCACAAACTAGTATATTCCGTATATGCAAATAAGCATATTAGCACATCTTAACATCATAAATACAAAATAATAGTGCATCATATCAGCCGAGCCCAGTCGACTTTTAAATTTCAACCATTGCTCGAAACCTTATTCCTTCCATTTTTCCCCCAGCAATAATATAAAATTACGGTAAAAGTAAGTACAAAATTTCAGGTTCTGAGAATTAGGCATATGGACACTATTTTTGATCAATTAGCTAATTGCATGTTCATGACATCATTTTTGCATAAGAATCTCTTGACAGATCTACATAATAACTACAGGTTGTTGTCGTTCTTCTGTTGCTGATAGGTTTCCCCATGCATATTGCATATTACGCATTACTTTCTTTCTTTTTGTCATTTGTCATATTCATGACATGACTTTCACTTATCTTCTTCTATTCCGGAGTTTCCAGAGCCAATGCTAATAATAACTCAAACTGTATCATCATTTCATAATGAGGTTGGCATACATGCCAGCCTTGCCTTGGCTTGGCAGAAGTTTCCTTCCCATCTAATCGGCATGGCTTTTGAACTCGCTGTTATTCCCCTAATGTCCTAATTGATGACTTTGTCAGCAGTCATTGCTTCACCCGGACCGGAACCTATAAGCCTTCCCTCTGCAAAGAAGTCTGACTGAATATATGATGAATTTAATAGGCATTCATGGAAGAGCTAAGGTGAATGGTGAAGTGTAATTTGGCATCGTCCACCAACTATCAACCAACTAGAGAAAACCGTCTATAGTCCTATTATAACCATACATACACTTACTTTCACTCTGAATTCTGAATTACCAAACTTTCTCCTTTGGCTTCAATGTAAATAAGTACAATAACATTTCCTTGCCTTGTCTAATGGAAGCCCCCTGCCAAGCACTTCATCCTATACCACGCGTCATCCTCTCTTTCCATTTCCCCTTCACTTCAGGAACAACACCGCACACAATGACAGCGGCATATGGTCATGTTTGTTATTTAGCCTGCCCATCCTATGAATTAATTATTGAATTGGTTGGGATAATGGGCTCACTGCGGATACTCGCTCCTGATGGAACCAGAAGGACAGGAGGACCAAAAAATATTGAGTACTATTTCATTTCATTTCATAGAACATGAGCCATGCAATACCTTTAACTTGGATTTGGATGCGAGTATGGTGCTAGTTGGTATATTCGTATATTGTCAATTTTTATGCTATTTATTATTCGCAACTGGCAGTAGTGGCAGTTCGAAATAGGAATGCCAAAATGCTACATTAGTCCAGTCCAGGGAGTCCAGGTACAATCGTAACTACAATAAAGACAATAAAGCCATATTATATGTGGAGTAGAATGGAGTGGATAGTTTTATAGTTTTCCCCCTTTACTTATCCTAAGACAAATGGAGGAGCTGACAGGTTAAATGTTTCATGAAAATACAAAGGACTAATGATAAATGCAGGGGGATTTACACATTGCATAATATGTATACCAACCAAGCATGTATAAAACCGGATAATCCCAAATAGATACGAAGGAGCAGTTAAGCTGTTGGATGCGGAGAAAGTTGTTGCAAAAAGTAAAGTAAGCTATGCTTGTTCCTATGTTCGGACATTGTATATGACTATATGATATTGCGCGACCTACCTCCTCCAAATTGTGAATATTAATCATGCATATTACTTTCTCCTAACTTGGTTCGGCCTTTCCTTAGCCCATTTCCCCCATCCTAGAATGGAATCAGGATTTAACGACTTGGATTTACCATCAGAGCACAGAGAGACCGACGATGGACAAGGAAGGAGGATATTCTTTTACCACTTTAAGTAACTTCCCCTCCATTCTTAATACTTAAAGCCTACATACATGGACTATAATAGTCTAGTCATGGTTTAGAGTTAGAGGTATAATCCACACGAAGGTGAAAGGACGGGTGCGTCCATCTGCAACCAATGCGGAACTTTCACTTATCCTTTTCCGTCACTGTTTGAAGGAAATGAAAGTGTAGTCATATTAGTAAAAGTAAGAGTCGTCTATAAAGCCTTTTTAGAAATAAAAATATTGCTGGGCGTAGTTTTTTCTTTCTTTCTCTGCATGCAGTTATACTAATATGTCAAGGGAAGACACTTGAGTCATATAAAAACTGATAAATTGATAACGATCTCATCATGGAAAGCATTTGGGGAGTAGTGAGAATTGGACAGTGCAACAATAGGAAGAGCAAAGCCATGCCCCCCTTTCACAATCAATCATATTTCTACTCTTTGCTAATTGCCATCATTGTTACCATCATCATTCATTTCCCTTGTGAGACGGATTCCCTCTTTTCCTCCAAGTTTGTCTGGTCGGCCATCAACAAAACGCTGGATGAGGACCGGCTTGCCATAGTGGATGCCAACAATGAGAAGGTGAAAATGAAGTCATGCACGAAACTCGTCCTGTTCGACCAATTGAGTGAAAGCTACGTCAAGGGGAACCACTCCGGAAATGCGATGCTCGTCAACATTTCCGAAACAAATTTCTCCACTGATGAGCTTGTTAACGAAGTCAAGGATCGGATTAACGCCATCAATCCTGGGGCGTGTGTCCCTTGCATTGTCGTGATCAGTATCGTGAAGGCCCTGTCACAGGAGATGACCTACGGACTGAGGAATAAAACGGAGGAGGAGTTGCTCTCGGAGGATACCCTGGGGAAGGAGTATTGGGCCGGTGAAGAAAACAAGTTCCAAGATTACAAGTTTGGCTTAAGTCAACAGCTTCTCAAGTTCCTACAATACAAGACGCCAATCCAAGCCCGGCATTTGGTCCTCGTCAGGCTAACGGATAGGAAGGATGAGCTTACAAAATGTCACGGGAAAAAATATACCAAATACCCCCGACGATTGGTGTCCCTCTGGGAGCAAGTCCTCTTCGACCACTTCAAGGAGGCGAGGGTCATCCAAGGGACCACTGAGGAGGGCACTAGCGAGCATACCCTCTCCACCGGGAAGGAAACTGGGATTTGGGTTTGGATGTGCGAAGAAATCAGTCGAAGGCTGGAGCTACAGGAGAGGTGCAAAGAGGGCCGAATGAAGGAAGAGAATTGTCAGCGATTGGAGAGCGCAGGGAACTTCAGCACCGGGTCTGTGGACATGACGAATAGGGAGATTTGTCGTGTGTATCGGCCAAGATCTTAAAATCGACAAATTGCCACATGCAGGAATTGGAATATATTACTTATTTCAGTTGTTTCGTGACCAAAATTGTTTCATTTTCACTACTATCTACTCATTGTCATTGTATATTTAATGATGCGTATTATTATATACTCGTTCATTAGTTTACTTCATTTACCAAACTTAATACATTATACATTCTGCCATTTCTGTGTGTTGGTTAGTACAAATACATACAAATATTGATAGAATAACTACTCATGAATTTATCGAATTGCTAAAGTTACTTTCAGCAAAGAAGGGGTTCTGATTTGACATGACTGCATTATTGTGCATTCTATTCTGCCATTTCTATATGTAAATTTACAATTTACTATTCGGAAATAATTTTTATTAATTTATTAGTTTTGAATAAAGGATTGCCAGCCAAAACCATATATCTGTTGCTCGATATGCGAAATGCCATTACGTAATTCATAATTTGTGCACACCACATAATATATTATACCTACTAAAATACTTATATTTAAACTTCAACTTTGAACCATGTGGAGCACCCCCACTCCCGATGGACAGTGTGTGGTCCCGAAATCCATAATGAATTCAACATTTAAGTACAGGTACCCCAAAGGGTTTTTCCCAGGGAATGTAAGACACCATGGCTCAAGACGTAAGCTAATAAAAAAATATTATGAACCCCGGGTACATTCTAAGGAAAAGATTATGTCATTTTTAAAATTCATTCGAAAAGGGATATATAAATGCTTTTTATAAATTCTCTTTTTATAAATGCTCGTTTGTGGATATATTAGAGGGTAACGGTACAGTTCTCCCGAATCCGTTCTTGCACGACATTGTTCCATTGACTTTGGGAGTCTTAATCGTGCTCTTCCTGATATCGACCATTACCTACCTGTGCTTCTCCATCCTCCGTTTGTTTTACTTGGACACGTTAAAACCTTATAAACGTACGCTAATTAATTACATGAGTTCCAATTAGAAATAAAACCATATTATGTATACAATGCATATTTATATCATCTTAACACTTTAAATCCACAGTGAGAACTTTGAAGGGGCTTGGCAAACACCGTTACTACTATTACGGCTATGAAAATAACAAACAGCTCAATAAACGGTGGAGGAAACCCCTCCCAACTATCAACACACAGGACATTGACGACTCGGATAGTATGCATAGCTTGGGTGAAAAACGTAACACTAAAACATCTGCGGATTCGGATACGGAATGGCTTCATCCCCCGGGGAAAAGAATATCCTACACCTCCCCACCTATGGGACTGAATACGTTGACGATGGGGGGAGGTGTGACCGCAGTGGAGGCCGGCTACCCCCACGTAATAGATATGCTGGAAGCTGCCAATCTTTATCAGCTCAAGACCTTCCCATCCCAGATCCCGAAGATGTATGTGGGCGGGCTTGGGGCTCCGAGCAAGATCCCCCTTCCAGTGAACAGGAAGCGGGGTCCATGGATTTGGAACCCGGATTGGTACAAGAAGCAATTGGTGGATGAGGCTGCGACAGGGAAGATTTTAGGAAGGATACAGTCCACGAAGAGCCAACTAAATGCGGCCGCGAGTCGGGAATGTAAGCAAAAAAATCACAAATTGAACTCAATCTGAATTCATGTCTGTAAGTAATTTAATTTATTATTTATTCATATTCATTTCATTAGTTTCACCCCCACCAACTGCAAAGACTCCCCCTATAAATCGGCTATTACCAACGCCATCCGTTACTCTACGAACGCCAGAAGCCCCTCCAGAGGAACGCCCGGCTACGGCCATTCCGAGCTATTTGAGTCGTTACTTCGTACTGCCCAAAATAACGTCCAGTGCGTACACAGCAATCCCCAAGCAGCAGAAGAAGACGTATAAGCAACAGCTCATGATTTTAAGGGGAGGGCCAAGAAGGGACTCCGAAGGGATCAAGGAACTGAAACGGAAGAGGGAAAGTGAAACTGGGGAGTTATGAGACCATCCTATATCATGGGATATATTTTACGCTTTCTTGTGTTGTACCAATTGTACCATTTATCAAATGAGCTTCTTTCAGTTCATAATCGCTTCAATATATAATCTCTTTAGGGCACAATATATGTAAACTAATATTATCAAATCAATTAAAATGATTACTCATCGTCAGTTCGTACAATCATTGTTGTCATATCTGGATTCAATTAGCACGTGAGTTAGCTTTCACTTTCATTTCATGTCGAACAATTTAAGTTTTTCGCTTATTCCCTTGTAAGTAGATAAATGTGTGTCCATCTGCATTTCCAAGGCTTTCATCATCATAAATTACAATCTTTTAGCTTGTTTGGCTTGTTATTTGTCATGTTGTAATAAAATTAAGTTTCTTTCACAAGTTTTCTGCTGAAATGACTAAATAAGGTTCATACTAACGATCAGAGCTCGTATTAATCAAAGAGTACATTCCACGGCGCGTTCAATCAGAGAGATTTCCTGCAACATCGAATCATTCTAATTTAGTGCCGAATCGGCAGTTATAAGAATAAGTCGGTTAGACTTCATTGTTAACCTACTCTATCAACCCATTATCAAATTGCATGCAATAATGAAATTCACCCGAGTTTTCCCCTCCCGAGTATGATTATTTCCAATTCACATACATATACACAATTTACAAGTTTCAAAAGTTCGAGAATGAAGTAAGTTTCAAAATGTAGCATGGTTTTAAATCATTTTCCAGTCCGACCCGGAGCCATGCTCCCTAACAGACTTCATTCAAGGGACGGGGACCAATGCCTTCATCATTGAAGCAGTGAAAACGCTATATGAAGTCCCCAACAAGCCCGAGAATCCAATCGAGTGGTTCCGCCTCTATTTCAACCGGAAGTGGCTAGAGTCCCTGGCAATGACCAATAATGCCACCGGGGAAGAAGAGGAGGATGAGGACGGCGAAGAGGAAGCCGACTTGGGGAACGGAGACAATGAAGAATCCATCAAGTCAGAGCTCCTTGACCTCGAGATAAAACTTCTGAATGGGCTGGAAGTGGAAGCCCAAAACAGGATGATCATTGCCAAGCTGGAGCACGAGCTGGCGGGGGGGAAGGGCCCTGTAAAAGCTTTGCAGAATGACGACTTCAACAGTTACCAGCCCAGCTATGAGCCCTCCAAATCGGACATGCTCTTACTTGATGGGGGCGATATAAACATGCGGGACTCATTTGGGAAGGATTCTGAAGGTTCTGGCAATCAGGCAGGTCAAGATGATTATAGTGACTATCCGGAACTGTATTTCCCCACGGGGAAGCCAGTCTCCGGTCTGGAGCCGGAGACGGAAGATGTTGCGGGGGAGGAGGAGGAATCTTCTGAGCCAAGTCTGGGGGAGGTGGAGTATGACATGGTGACCAGCAGTGAAGGGGACTTTGCAGATGAATGATCGAGTTCGAATTACGCCTTTCTCGTTAGAAAGAATCATCCTTCGTCAAGAAGACAAAATCAAATCAATATCTCATGTTACCCCCACTATACACACTTTTCAAGTCATTTGTATTTCCCTTTCTACTGCGTAGTTCCATGATGCCATTATATAATGTAATTTTTCGGTAATTAAACATCATCCTTAGAGAAGTATGTGTGTGAATAAATGTTGTATCTTATCATCTCATATCCTAATCCAAGAAGAAGAGTACCTATTGTGAATTTTTCTGTACATAGCAAACTGTCATTCATCCCACATATGCCCTTATTGGGCTTTCTCCTTCCTCAATCTAACAAGTTCAGGCTAGTGATTGTGAATGGAATTCACTAGGTTACTTTAACTTGCTTTAAATGTATTCATTAGTTGACGATGAATGAGAAGGATTTTTAAAAGGAATTTAGGAATTAGGAATTGTTTCTTTTAGCTATTCCCATTTTGCGATTTTAATATTCTAGTTTCTCATGTAGGTTCGTACAAATTCGCATTATAGCATTGCCTACACCTTCATTTACAGCCGACATCATCATATTTGTAGTTTAAGAACGAAATGGGTTCCGTATTCTCCAATGATTCCGTGACCACCATCACAAGTGGAGTAAGTCATATATTACCATGCACCTTCAGGCTATGAAAAAATGCAACGGTTCCCCTCAGCGCATGTCTATTTCTATTATATATTTATTTACATCTATGCATATAGGCAACTGTGGAAGCCAGGACACTGCTCTGGAAGATAACCCAGTTCCCAGTTATGCGCATGACTGAGCCCATGATTAACTCCCAAACTTTCGACTTTGACATCGGCAGCAAGATTGGCCTCTCATCCAAGTGGACCCTTTGCCTAAAGCGACAGGAGAAATCCGATGGGAAATGGATTGGAATTCATTACAAACTTAAGGAAAGGCCCGCTGTCGCATGTCCCGAACTGTACTCACAGCTCTCCGTCGCGATCGTTGATAAGAAGAAGCGAACAATTGCAAACAGAACAGGTAAGGGATTTTCATACCAAGTTTACCTGTCAAACCAAATAATAATTACATAAGATGTATACGGGCCTGTAATTTTTTTATTTTTTTGGAAACGCGGAAACGAAAAGTTTCCAGGGCTAATTATGTTGCCCTAACGGCAAATGACCAAAAATACGGAAACTTGCTCAAAATAAGCGAATTATTTCCACTTGCGATGAAAATGCATATTAGCTCATTCAATATGTATTATTGTGTGGAGTCAGCGGAACACATTTAACTAACAACCAGTACCTAGCGAGTGACTCTAGAACAGTTAAAATAGACATAGCTTCCAAGAGTGATTGCCGTGGAGCTGTACGTATCTACATGCTGGCATCCCAGCCCTAACTTTTATATCTGACTATATTTTTGCTGTTCTATTGCACAGTGCAATTACTAACGGACGAGATAATATGTATCTACATATGTATTTACATAAAATTTCGTCCACGAAAAGCGGATTTTGGATATAAACGAACTACTTCGAAAAAAGCATTTTGCGACTAATTCGTAAACACATATTTCTAATATTTAGTCATTTTTGACTCATATTGTTTTGTGTTTTGATAAAATGCTAAATTAATTGGTATTTTGCTCAAAAATTCCTTGGATTTTTTTTTGTATTTTTCCAAAAGATTCTCAAATGTGTCGGCCGTTTTTAAATCGCATAATTTACAACTTAGGGTTCAAAATTATTGCTTCAACAATTAATCCCGGTGGTTCGGGAAAATAGAATTTAATTGCAAGGATTTTTTTTGCGATTTTGGCACATGTTTATTTTGCATTTAATCCTTTTTTTGGCGCAATTTTGGGGGGAAAGCACTACGTGGATACAGTAGTTCGATCTAGTAGTTCGGTGCAAGTTTTGCCAAAATCTAACTTTAGGTAAATCGAGCCACGTTTTGAAATTTTGAAAAAATTAAACATATTTTATGCAAAATCTACCAATCATCCTACAATTCAATTGTCAGCAAAAATCAATATTAATTAATATATAATCTATATATATATTTACAATATGATATATGATGCTCGACATATTTAGGGACGGAAACGTATAATTAGCATATAAAGCATTCTCTCGACCACGGTTTCCTGAAAAATGGTTGATATCAACAATTCATCGAGTAAAACCTCGCGGGAAATTTTTGTGAATGAATTGACCAATTGACTCTCACCGTTCATTCAAAAAAATTTCCCGCGCGAGGTTTTACTCGATGAATTGTTGATATCAACAATTTTTCAGGAAACCGTGCTCTCGACTTTCCGTGTCCTAACGTAATAAATATCGGCATAATATGCATGTATGTATAGACGTGAATTTATTCTCTCAGTAGATTCTATGTACATACATATCTACATACATTAACATATGAATTCGAAACTACTTTGCCCCGAATTCTCTCGTTCGCATCTCAAAATACAGAACGAACACATTTATTAAAAGTACACCAACGTAATTTCCAATTTATAGTGAAGCTGCATAGAGCTTAAATGTAATCATGTAATGTAATGTAACGTATCTACTATAATTGATTTTTCGCAAATTCGGCATATTTTCGCAAAAAAATATTTGGCAATATACGTTACGGTGAAGAGTTTGTATTTGCAAATGTATTTTGTAATTAAAATATAATTGTATATTTTGAAAAAGTATTTTGTATTTTAAATGTATTTGGAATTTGGAAAAAATATGTCTAAAATTAGTTTTTGCAAAATCAACTGATTTTGCAAAAACTAATTTTACTCCAGTGCTTTTAAAAATCTTAAAAGAAATATGCTGTTCTATTAAAAGTCAAAGATTATTAGATTGGCTTACCAAACTGCGTATTAAAATATCAGTTTGGATCTATATGGTGTCGAGAGATATGTGCTTTACGCAGAACCTCGCCATAGTTCGCAAGTAGCGAAAATAGAATCATAAAACTCACTGCTGCTCGTTTGCATGGTTGCGGACAAATGAACACCGCAGACGGACTGATCAGCTACTTAATAACTTGCTCGTCGCAAGTCTGGAAAATTTAAATCGCCCTTGGTTTCAGGGCAAGCGCGTTTCCAAAAAAATTTAAAAATTACACCTCCGGATGTATAAGGCAATACCGGGATGTATACTAAATTACGAACAATTTATTTGCTTGCCAGTGGCCCTCAACATCAAAGATGTGCTCACCCTTCCACAAGATGAAGGATGGGGTCAGTCCAGGCTCATCAAGGAAGATGACACCCTTTCCTCCCTCTTGGTCGATGGGGACTTGAGACTCCTCATCACTTTCAAATTGTTTTGTCCCCAGCCAATTCCAAACGTGGAATCAGCTCTACAAGAATTCCAAGCCAAGTCCATGGCGAAAGCTTTGAAGGAGCTTGAAGGGGTTGGGATTTCTGCCTCGCCCAATTCCTCTGCTCCTGTCAAGTTTGTCTCCAGCGATGGAGTGGAAATGACAACGGAAAAGGGGATTCTTGCAGGTTATCTTCTATAACTTGATCTAATAGTTACAATAATCAATAATGAAATGTTCCCTTTTAAAAATCTATTTTCACTTCCCTAGCTCGGAATCCTGTCTTCAAGGCAATGCTGGAAACCAAGATGGTGGAAGCCACTACGAGAGTTATCAAACTTCCATGCATTTCTTCCCAGACGCTCCCCATCCTAATAAACTTTTTCAGGGAAGGGAAGCTCCTCCCGGGGTGGTCCCAGCCAGAGGTGACCGTGGAACTTACTAATGCTGCAGCTCAATACCAAATTGACGACCTTCTCCAGTTCCTGGACACCGTGCTGGGACGCATCTGCAGTTTGGAGAATGTTATGGAGCTGTTGAACTTGGCTAAATTATTGTCATTGAGGGTGGCGGAGGCGGAACTCTTAGGATTCGCCAGGAGCGTTGGGTGTAAAACCAGTGATAATTACACCGAGATGGTCAATGCCACAGCGGTTCTTTCTCTGGGGAAACGGAAGCATGGGGATGATGATGCAGAAGAAGATAATGGACTAGGCAAGAAGCTCAAGGTCGGCAATTAATTGAAAACAGTCCGAGAGGGAATGCAACTGGCAGTTGCCAACTGCAATAAATATGAGTCAAACATTTGAATATTTTTAATACAAACGCAAGCGAAATATAATCTTTTCTCTGAGATAAATAGCCCAAACCCAATTACGAAATGCATAGAAATAGATACTATAATTTAATTCGTTGCATATATATTGCAGTGTATATTGCTAGTTCAGTGTGGGAGTAGGTATGTACAATGTAAGTAATATTATGCATTTGCATTGTTTGTTCGTTATCGTTTGTTTTTGTTAGCTCAGTTCTCAGAGTCTCCTCACACTCAAACCATGCATATTAGATAATCCGAACAGGTATGCATAATACACATAAACATATCCATCCATTCCATATATCATATCTCTGTGTGAAACTTACTTGGTTTTGTAGGTTTTGTATACAAAGTTTGCTTATAGCTCTTTGTTAGAGGTTTTAGGTTGTTGGACTTGGAAGGAGCATCAGCTCAACAACAGAGCAGATTAGATCATAAAATTTTGTGTACTAGTCCATTCCATATTTGCTAGCTTACTGGTCGAAGGGATCGAGTGGAGTGAAGTGAGTGGAGTAGCTTTCGTTTGATTCTGTCGAACGAAGGATTCTGATGAAATATTAGAGAGAGCAGAGAAAAAGGCATCATAAAAACCAAGTGTTAAAAGATAAAGTGATAAAATGGATCATCTGGCTTTCTGGCTGTCACATAGTCACATCCACATTTCACACTGTTTACTTTTATCCAGACCAGACCAGACCAGTGTGAAAAAGTGAAGTTCAAGTCAGGAAGCATAAATCCGAGCTATATTGGCTATTATCTTAGGTTCGTAAAACAGTTTTGGAATTAGTTCGTCATTCGTGGCAAGGTAAGCTAATTAACAAAATTAAAAATTACTATTCTCATTCTCGAATAATTTATTAAGTTTAGAAAAGGTAAATGCTCGGAAATGGCTTTAATGTGGGACCTTGGGTCGGGTCAATTAGGCTGATCAGCTGGCAGGTCAGCAATTGGGAAATTAATGTTCATGTTAATTATTTATTAATTACAGATAGAATTTTTTAATGCTTTAGTGTAATTGGTAATTATTAATTAGGTAATTGATTGTAGATTGATTGTTGTTAATTGTTTGTATTTGCAGTTGGATCTCCATCCACTCCATTCAATTAGCGATATATCCATGTCGATGTTGATGATGTCCGCAAGTCCAGGAAAGCTGAAGGGGGGAAAGTCTTTGGAGAGGAAGCGGGCGAGGGACAAGTCCATTGACCTCGAAGATGGTGGAGGTTCCAACGGTAGTCAAGATCTGAAAAAGGTCAAGAAAGTTGCCATTGAGCAAGTGGAGCTTGATATTGGAACCGGAAGTCGGCGTGGAGGTGGGAGTGTCAGTAATAGTCCAATGAAATCCGTCAAGGTTGAGGGTTCAAAAAGGTGAGGCGATATTTCAGGATTATTAAGATGATCAATTTAATTTTTAATTAAACCTTCCATTGTCCGGATGCTTATTTTTAAGCAATCAAGGTGAAGGTTAAGTGAATGTTTTGATCGATGACTTATGAATTGTTTCAACAGGGCCATTTCAGAGAATGGAGAGCCTTACGTCAAGTTAGAAATGATTAAGATCCCGATAGTAACCCCGCCCTCGACTCCGACTCCGACTACTTCAAACCAGGAGCACAATCCCAGAGTAATTTTGGAACGGATACCGATCCACGGTAAGTCACACTGAATATAACACTGAATAGTAACAGGTCGTTAGATTGCTCTTATATATTGATTTCTAATTAGGTAGTTAATTAAGCCCAAGTTTCATGTTGCATTGATATGTGTAAACATATTTTTATTAGACATCTTGATCACTGCTCCAACGAAGAATTCGCGGGAAGTAACATACAGTGGCTTTGATGAGATCAATAGTCTGGGAAGGGACAAGAAGACGAAGCAGAGATTTACTGAATACCGACTGGAAAACTTCACTGCTTTACCTGGAAGACCTCGTAAGTCGTGTTGTTTTTGTGTTAATTTTAATTCAATTATTATTAATACAGTTAAGTATGATTTCATTGCAGTATGTGGTTAGTCCAGGCCTAATTAGTTTTGGATTTTGTTGTAGATGTTGCTTCTGGAATACCGGAAGAAGAGAAAGGACAACCTATCTTGCTCCAAGTTTCACCAGATTTCACCTTCCTGTTCGACATCAATGGTCATCACGATGATGTGCACTCAGTCCTGGATGTTCTCAGTGGCCAGAAAATGTCAACCACCATTTTAGATGCTTTCTTATCTCGTCGCATTACCCTACACAATAATCTTTCGAATTCCGAGCCTGCTGAGTCTACCAAAGCTATTAAACCCTCAACCATGACCTTTCAGTATTTATCTCTTCTATTTTTACCCGTATATGATCAGAACCAGACTCTGTCAACTTATGTTCCCAACATGAATCTCTTCCCTTCATCTCCCCTTGAAAACTGTATTCTAATCGCACCAATGTACGTTTGTAAACATTACTACCTAGCCGTATTTAATTTCCCGGCCAAAAGTGTTTACGTTTATGATTCATGCTGGAGTTATGTGAAAATGCAATATCGCTTCAATCAGCTTAGGTGCGTTTTGAAAGGGCTGACGGGATGTACCCTCGGCCAAGGGGGGAAGAACGAGGAATCGTGGGATATTTATTACGTTGAGAAATGTGCACAACAAGCGGATGAGGTCAACTGTGGTTGTTTTGTCATCTATTTCGCTGAGAATGAGCTGAAAGGGAAATCGTACAAAAGTGAGATGAAATTGGTTAGCAGAGACTTACTACAAGTTAGGCATGAGATTATTAAAGATATTTTGCCGTCCACGATGGTTGGAACTGAGTTTTTGGATGCAATTTCAATGTAACAAGGTGGTCCAGTATATATAAATGTAAAATATAGTATACCTAGTTTAAGAATTGGAATAATAATAGATCTATTTGTGTGCTGCTAACAATGCAATGCTAGACAGCTCGCAGATATTATTGAAACCTTTATGTCTGGTTTTACTACTTACGGAACGTTGTTACTCAATACAATTATAATAATTAATAATTATTGTTAACCTCTTTGTTTTAATTTATAATGAGAATTAATCCTTTTACTTTTGATTATAGCACAAAGTACACCTAAATAGATGCATGTATACCAATAGATATCTACGAAGACTACTCATTGTCGCATCTTATATATAATAAATTTATATATAATATATATTAAAAATTGTAATTTGAGTGTATTTTGACTTTGACTGAGCTCTGTTAAATATAATATGAGAAAGCTTTTATATCTCATTGAAGACAATTCTACCGGGCCTGCAGTTTTTGAAGAATTTGTTTCAATTTGATCGATGTAAATGACTTGTATGCAACCTTATCTCTAAATTCTCTACAACTCATCACTAATTCCTTTGATCACGTAGGTGTGTACGTAACTTGACACTCAACAATGGATATTTTAGTGAGATTGATTGATTAAAGAAGAGTAGAATATAACTGAATATATGGAAATGTTTTAACTGGAGCATTCTGTGATTGATTACACTGTTCGGGAGATAATCCCAATTCATTTCCTTTTGCTCTATCCTCTTTATCTTTACCAACAGTAGTGAGGTATTATCAATTTAAATCATTTCACGGGAACTGCGGTAGAAAGTACAAAAAAAGGACAGTATTTTGATCAAAGTTGTTCAGCTACAAGTCAATTAAATCGATTAATGATAATGGCATAAATGCACCTTGTTGATGAATATCACCAGTGCATGGCATCAGGCGCGAAGACGATAAAAGTTAACTTTGCATAAGCAATCAATTTTGTAGATTTGGTGAATTACATATACCCATGTTTATTATGAGGTGCGTGCAAACAGCAATAATTTTAATGAAACTTATAACGAGGTATGTTAACTACGATGGACAATGTACTTCCTTCATCTCTTCACGACAATGTCTATTCATAGTCATAGCCTTTAACTCATTAGCTAATTACGCTGCTTCTCTTCTCTTTCCCTTGATAAGATGCAAGGTAACATGAGCTCAACGTTGTAGGGAACCCCTGCTCGCCTTAGAAATTTCTTGATTTGATTCGATTTTTTTACAAATCGTTCAACTACTGATTGAAGTATGTAGTAAAAGTTAATTGTAATCAATGGTACATATTATCTCTGTAACTTTTAATTAATTGGTAAGTAGAAGGTAAAAGTAGTTTAGTGTTCAGATGCTTCGCCTCGTTCAAGCAGTTAAATAAAATATAATTCAGTCAATTTGTATGGGCGTTATTTTGATAATCTTAACATAACAAAAATTTATAATCCGACATTCGTACATTCTGTCTATTTAGTCAAGTGACAACGCACGACACATTGCAGGCCAACCTATTTATATGTCATTGTCATTCCTTATCATATCAAAAACCAATAATCTTTATCAAACCCTACACATATAATTAAATTAGCTATTAATTTTTGTAACATTTATAAACCTGCAAACTACAGCTAAAGATGCGACACTCTGCATGACAATTCAAATTCTTGATAGTGATGGGAAATTATCCGTTTAGAAAAACGTGAATTCTAATTTATTCAAATTCAAATCCAAGCCTTTTTTAATATATGAATTTGAATTTACTCGCGTGAACATCTCTCTCTATCCCTACCCCTATTTAAGTACTTTAGTTAATAGTGACAGAGCACGTGTTATCATATTCAAAAATCTTGCATTTTCTGCAAAAAGAAATGAAAAAAGAGCTGTTAGTGTTATTATGACTTTTAAAAATCAATGAACACGGTAATATAGTATTCATATCCATATTCATGTTCATCATCTCATCATCGTATCATATTCATTAGTATACATTTCCTTAAAAAAAGAACACGCTTGTTCCTCCAAATCAAAGAGGAAATGCATAATAATCTAAGAGAAGAAAAAATGGTCAACATGTAACACACAAATGGAGGGAGACATTACAGAATTACAGACAAAACATGCGAAAAAATTATAGTTTTCATGATGAGCTTTTGGCTTCTATTGTTAAATCGTGATGTTTTGAGCAGTTTTCCTCGGCTGAACTTTTACAATTTCATGTAACGGAGTTTTGTGATTGAAGATGAAGATGAGGGGACTTTGACTTGACTTGTAAGATAAGATGATATCATGATCATGATGATGATATGAATTTGTAAACATATAAATATCACTTGATATGATGAGTTGACTGGTTCTATGTAATATTTAATGAGGGTTGACTACTGACGACTACCAATTTTACAGAGTTTTGTAAAATACAAATAATAGTAAATAGCTCCCTTTTATATATTCATTTTGACCGTTGCGTTGTCCGTATCCTGTAATTTATTTGGGAGCTGTACAATGGGCCATTTTAGAATGGGATATTTTTTGTCAAAAATTTAGGGTAATGAAATTAGAGCAGAGCGGAGATATAGAGAGATTATTGAGTAAGAAGATTTCATTGTTGAATGACTCTCAATAGAATATGATTATGTATATTAAAAGTAAAGTGGAGCAGTGAGTGATTTCATTTTTCAGTAAGTTTCCGATTTTCATTGTCATTAGACCATATTAGGGGCACTCCAATCAAATCAGGTTCAGGAGATAAAAGGGAGGAATATATTTTATGAATTGAATATGCAATGCGCATTGTTTTTACCTAAAATTCTGAAATATGACTAAATCAGTAATTTTTAAGACTAACATGAGCTGATTGTGAGCTACTTTAAAATGAAGTTATTACGACACATTTCCGTCAGTAAAAGTGGTACAGAAAGCAGAATTGGTTGGTAGTAAAAAAACAGATTTGGGCTGTGGGTAGCATGTTATCGTTATCGGAAATAATTTACGGGATGGGGCATTATAATCATAATCATAAGACATAAGACCCTTCTCAATTCAGTCATCCCTTAAAATTTTTGACATTTATTTCTGACTTATGTCCACTCATTTTCCTCAGCAGCCCATCATTGTGGGACGTAATGGGACACGGAGGAGTGTGGAATAATGAACCATGATCGTATCTCATCTCACTCAACTCATCAAATTTGCATTCTTTTTCCTTATACAGTTATTGGAGATGATGATGCTAATGGTAAGTAAGACATGGCATGATGTGCTTAATTTTTATGCATAGGTACATGACAAATTTGAACTAAAACTCATAACAGTGGGATTATTTTTGGCTTTGTTAGTTTCAGATGTCAGCATAAATTCGCATTACTTAAAGGCTTGATCTCGCCTGTGGGTATATTATATGACCTAATGACAGCAAAAAATTAAAGGTCTCTTCAAAGGATTCAAATAAGAAGCTATGCTGATGGTACTGTGGATAATTTTGGATGATAGAGTACATATTGTAATTTGTAATTGGATAATGAATAATGATGAATACCTCAATTACATCATTGTCTATTTGCTTCCACTTAATTTCTTATTGAATTTTAATATCCCTATACCTGTCCTTACACTTTATTGTGGTATCCTTCCAGAGCTCATTCGGAAAATCGGAAGTTATTAATTGTATTTTAATAAGGTAATTAGCTGTTTTATCTCACATGTAGGTGTCTACTGCTGCCCAATCGAATCTCTCTTTTAATCATTTATAATCTGTCTATGGATTTCGGTTATCGCTTCCAACCGTCCTATCAGTATCAGCATTAATCAACGATATCGGTAGCAATTTTTGTCATTTTAAATTACTTTTATCTGATAGAGCTTCAAAATATCACCATTACATTATTGCTAGAACGTATATATTGTTATCTTCAAACAACCACCCTTGTCCCACCCTGCAGAATTTTGTGGATGCAGATGCAGATGACAGACGAGGACAATAATTCATTAATAATTCACGCACTTTGTCTCTGTGATCCTTAAAAAATTTCCTAACAGATTTAAACCCATTTGCACAGCGTAACCATCCTACCCCCTCCCTTCCCTTAACTCCGTTTATGTCATGTCATGTATATCCCTGACCGAAATCTAGTACCGTATAAAAATCCCATATATAGAATAGACTATATTTATTACATTTATTGTGCTATATGTTTTATGAGATGACATGACAGTTGGCATTTCTGTCAGATCTTATTTTACCTGGTTTTTAGTTTTCATTATCATGTAAAATAAAAATCCCATCAGAGTACATTTATCCATGCCCGAGTCTTTAAAAGTGCGTTGCCTTGCGTGTGCAGCATTAAAAAATTATTATATTTCTTGAATTGAAGTGACTAAAAATACTCCTTTGCTTTCAAAAAGGGGCACATTAATCCATCTTGTGACAGTGCATAACACGATGTCACCACAATTTTCTCATGGTGCATTTATTACCGCTTAGGCATATCCTCCACTTTTGGTTGGGGCTCTTATATAATATGTATCTTATCTGGGGACAATGGTTGATGATGCTCCGGGGTATTTATAGTGGTAGTGGTCGATTTTCCATACAAATTATTTTCGAGCATTAAACATAAATCCTTCATATTTCACGCTTTGGTGCATATAAATGCAGATTTCATCCTTTTAAAATGAATCCTCACTCCTCACCTTTGAGAAGTGTCTTCGTGGAAGAAGAAGAATTCTCACATTTTTTTCCCTTTCTTCCACCACCTACTTTGACTTTACTTTGAAACCAACAGTTTAACACTTTAGCAGTGCCAACAACATTATATAACACCATAAATATTTCCTTAAATTGTAACAAAGATAAAAATACTTTTGTTGTTCTTAATGCCTGTTTAAAGGGATCGTGTAGGATCGGGACCATTTGGGATTGGGGACTTATTGGGACTTGGGAGGGACACCATGCACCATACATCACGTTGTTGCTTGGCTGTTATCATATTACATTATTACTATTACATACTGTCATGTCATGTACCTACGTACCCCTTAAATTACATAAAACTCTTGACAAATGAGGGAGATCAATTTGCTGATATGCAGTATTATGCAGTTTACTAGATAATAAATTTTGACATTTTTTTTGCAGAGGATTCATGAGGATAATGTCCCAACTAAGGTTGTCCGATTGTGTATAAAATAACAGTTTGGGACGATGATCTCATCAAATTACTTGTCATTAAATGAGTTGATTTTATCAATTCAAATCCATACGTGTCATGAATAGGATCAATCAGACATGTAACAAAGGGGTCTTTAGCAATACGGGAAAAAAATCTGCAAAGAAGAGAAGTAAAATAGGCAAAATGATTAGCCTTGCTTGGTTAATTTGCAAAGGAGTGAGTAATGCTGTTAATATGCGACTTTATTCTTACTTAATATCGTATCATATTCATGAAGATGTTCAATAAAAAAAAGCTTACTTAGGCAGTAATCACGATTTGAAATGATTGCATATATGTAATTTAATGTATTTTCAGAGTTGTCACCCTCGTCCACCCTCTACTAACTAGTGATGTGATGTGATATAATCAGTCACATCAGTGAGAAAGGTCTCGAGTTCAAAAGTGGGAAAATTACAGGATATGAGCCAAAATTACACTTCCAATTCTATTGGAATGTCAAGTTTTTAATGTAAATAGCCCTCCCATCTCAATGAATCATGAGATATGATGGGATGGTAATGATGAGGTTCGAGTACCACGATCTTGGGGTGTACCAGACATCCGCATGATGAATAAATCAAGTAAGCACTGAATCGTACAATGGGAAGTAAATTAGGTACATAGGTAGCAATCACCCTAAAAGCGGAACTTGCAAAATATATATTTATCTATTTCTGGGCAGCCCAGCGGTAGCACTTATGGTTTTGCCATTGTCACTTTTGAATTTCGAAATTATGTGATTTGTAAGGAAAATTCATTTTCGTTGACCGGAAAAGCGGAATTTATTGGCGATATACTAAACATTTTTAGTAATATCTCCTCAGGCTGAACAATACAATTTGTGGCAAAAAACTGATTTGTAGCAATAAAAACACCTCGAAAATCTGCCAATGAAAATACTTTGAAAACAAACGGTGGATTTTTTTACATTAAACGTACAAACAAACACGCAGAATGTGAGATGTGAGAATCTAATGAGATTGGTTCCGTTATGCTTAATTGCTCACAACAATCCCATCCCTAATATAAATTCCCTGACATATCGCATTTCATTTTCATATGATTATTGAAGATCCACCACATCAGCTTTGTAATTACTAATTATCATGCCACGGGCCATATCATAATTTATTACTCCTATCCTAAACTATCAGATAATTTATAATATCGATCTTGCCTGATTCGTTTCATGTTTCATCAAATCAATTTATTTGACGAGCACACATTGTAAGTGGCAAGTAAGTAGGTAAACGTCTAGCAGTTCAGACTTCAGAGTGAAAACACGTTTCTTTGAAAAGCAAATTTGCACACACTGTACTCTACCTACTTAACCTAAATCAAGTTAGCGCATATTAATTACTAATTTCCACAATAGCTCTTCTTCTTTTTTATCAAACCTAAACAAGCAACAATAGTTTTGTGTAAAGTAAAAAATGAACGTGTCTGCAATGCATTATTTTACTATCAAAAACTATCCCCACTTGTGCAAGTGTGGCCATCTTTATCTTTGCCTTCATTAATTTCCGGTAATCTTATAGCAGACACACGGCCGGGTGAGGCTACACTTATATGGCTCTATGATGGACCTCTACAACTTCCTGTGCATCATTTCATAATCACAATCATCATGATCATCTTTTTATTAAAAATAAGCACACACACACACACACACATTGCGTCTAGCAAAATAACAACTAAAAATGCTATCATCTTCATCATTTTGTTTCCATTGATAAAGCGGATGAAGATGATCATGATGATGAGCATCGTCATCATCTCCTCAGACAAAACACACCTTCTCCACTGACGATTACGGACACATTTATTCTTGCATAAAAGGTTATTAAACACAATAAAAGTAATCTGTATTTGCATTTAAAAATGCCGAAAAACATGTTTACTACATCATATCTAGGTACTTAACTATATTTAAAATTTACTATATCCCAAATTCAACATGAATATGACACTATAGCGCTTTTCATACCTACCTGGTTTGGTTTCTTCGATAAAATTGCTAATAACCCAGTGCATGCAATATTTAATCACATTTTTCATCTTCCTCATCTCATCGCGGACCCCTTTTCCCCATCCGTCATGGTTTTAGAGAATAGAATACTGAAAGAAGGAGAAAAAAAAATTACTTAAAATTCAAAAGTAGTTCTGTTCTGTTCTATCAACTCCAACCAAGCCAAACATCAACAATAGCACAGGTTATATGGATAATTGCACACACGACGAGGAGGACGTTGCAGGTTGGAGGTAACTTAATAAGTTATTTAAGCTGATATTCGCATTACTTTATCAACTCAATATTCCACCTACGGCTTCTGTCTCCTTTTCGTTCATATTTCATCGACATCATCGCCATTGTCATATCATCGTCTCTGCACCGGTTAGCTTGGCTTTGGACCTTTCTGGTTAGGTTATATGAGATAATTTGTATAAAATAATCTATTAGCACATTCACGATGATAAAGACGATATGCCTACTTATTCGCAAAATTTTGAAAATTCTATGAAAAAATCAACTTTCTTGATTTCTTGGCTTCCTTTTTTTCTCTTGTGTTTTTCCTCTGCACCTCATGTTGACATTTTTGATTAAATCATTCATCATTCCGGCTTGGCTACGGTTCTTGTTCTTGGGCAGAAATAGGAAGGAAGGAAATAAAAAAAGTGGCTGGCTGAGATTTGAATTGGATGTTTTTTTTTGTAGAAAAATGGGATTTTGGTCTCAAGTATTGAATAGAATACGAATAAGTTTGTGATTTGTGAGTTCACATTCAAAAATTTTGCAATTCGCATGGAATAGTAATTAGTAATTAGGTATAAATATATATTGCAAAATTCAGCTCATCATCTTATCATCATCATATCATCTTCATCATCGCTACATTTTGTATTCATTCATTCATGAATACTTTTAATTATCTTCTTCTTTTATATCAATTAAAAATATATGAATGGGGATTGAGAGGGAGGGAGGAAGAAGGGTAACGAAAGGATGATGACGCGACATATTATGATTAGCTTGCTAATCACGATGATGCACTTATTGAGGTGAATAGGTATGCAATTATTGTATAGGATGATCATCATTTTGCCACATCGATCACATATTTGTTGTCTCATCTGCCTAACCGGTTTCTTGTGAAGACTGTATCCATTCATTTCACCATCAGACTGAATAATTGGATTAATTTTCCTGTCAAGTCAATAATCAACTTGTACGCTAATGAAAGAGCGTTAACTCTTCCTACCTTTGTCGTTATATGGGTAAATGATTGTGAAGTCCCCTTTTATTTATTTAGCACCTATACAGTCCCCTTCTGTGTTATGAATGAGGTACATCCTCCTTCCTTCCGTTTTGTACCTTTTTAGGGAATTTGGCCCATTTAACATTTGGGATAAACGAAAATGTTATGTTCTGTCAAAATCATCTCATTCATCTCATTTTCAGTCGGTTCAGTGCATTGAAATCAAGAGCAATAGAGATGCATAATATGGTAAATGGGCAATGTACAAAGCATTTTCATTCAACAATTTGACACGATCACGCTGTGACAAAGAAAATAGCAAATTAGTAATGTGATGAATTGATATAGCAAGTCTCGAGAGAGATGTCGACGGGAGTGAAACGAGCAATGTTTGTGAACTGTTTGGACATCATTGTGAGTTGTTGAGATGAAAAGATTTGGCGAAAGTGATTTGTCTCGATTTGATCAAGCTGTCAAACATGATTCATTATCTCGTTAATGTTTTAATTAGGGGGATCCGCATCCGATCCGCTGTGTAATCCAAATGATTTAAATTACTTTTCATAACAAAGTTATTTATAAGCGCTTGGGTTGCTTTTTATTTTCATTAAAATAGTAAGTAGGCATTATAATAATGATAAGCTTTGCTAATTAATTAATAACTGACAAAATTGCACCTACAGCTTAAATAGTTAGTCAAATTACTTCACACCTTTTCCTGCTTCACTCTAATTAATCAGCGGTCTTGCTAAAAGCATGTGTCCGAAAGATAAATGTATTCTTTCATGGATGGGTGATTAAGACAAGTCATAGAATCGCCACTCTTTATCTTTCTTCTCGGAGCATCTTCCTCTTAACCTGGTTCATTCATCCATGCAGATATGTATGATATGTGTGTGTATCTGGTCCCTGCAGAAGGAACATTAGTTTTCTGAAAATGAATTTTACTTCCGTTGTTCATCACAATCCTTCATTTTTTATTTTATTTCGCAAGACGAATTATCTCATTCTTAGACAAAAGGAGTGGCAATCGTGACGCGATGAAGGTGAAAGCTGTGGAACTTTGCATTTGCCATTTATCCTGGAATTTCAATGACAAATTGGAAGGTAGATTTCTCATGTTTTCTAACATAGGTAAGTCAATTGATTATGGAATATGAAATGATTATCCCTTTCTCAAACTAAACAAACATTTGGCAATCACCCCAGATTTTAAAGGCTACCAAACCGTTTTGTTTCCTTTCATGCAAATCAGAAAGGTATTAATTGATCATTGATGAAAGAAAAATAGAGCCACTTTATGTCTTAAAATTAAGGCTGTATTCATGCATATGCCTCCTATTTTTCAATTCAATGTTATGCATGTCCACGCATGAATACCCTAAATAAGCAAAAGCTTATTTATTTATCATTCGTAATAAAGGAAAGTTTTTATTTCTTCTCGCTGCTCATAATATTTTCATTGACATCCTTTCAAAATTCATTAATGTGGTATTAGTCCTTATTTTAGCAATCAAAAAGTTCTAAGAAGCGACGCAAAATAATCAGTTTTATTTTTAGTTGAAGATGTCATTAATACTGCCAGAAAAAAAACAACTATTGAACGACACATGAACTGCGGGGGTCATTAAGCTTTCAAGGAACCAGCATTATTAAATCCCCCTTTTAAAATGTCATTAAGACTTGAAGGTTTTATTGTAAACTTGGCAGAGAGGCATCATGATCACCGCACCGGCCCTGACGCCCACTTGTACTTGTTGAATTGATTGCCTTACCAATTTACTTATATCCCATTCTCATTCTTCCCACAACTCCGTACGTGAAACAAACAAAATGAAATTAAAGCTAAAACCCCAAGAGGATCTCTATGAGGAACATGCAGATGGAAGGAAGACCTCGTGTCGTTATTAATGCGATATGTGGTGTTTATAAATTACTTAAAACTCACGATCAGTTAACGAATGGATAAACATGACTTCAAAATTTATTTTATAATGTCTATCGATGTAATTAGCAAAATATGTAATTTACATTTATGGGGACAGGAAAGGTCCTTACCAAATACCAACAAACATAGCTATAAAAAACGTAATGGATTATGTTCGCGCGTGAATAGGGAAAATGAGCGTTTTTTTTGCAATTGACGTAGTTAAATACATCAGTAAGTAAACTAGCAGAAAAAAAGATGCACGAATTATTCTAATAATCATGCAGTGACAGGAACAAGAAATTAATCGGGTGATAAAATTAGAAACAAATCGTAATTTTGGTTTGTTTAAAGTTTACTTGTCCAGAAAGTTTAATTGGCAGTTTTAGCAAAAGTTTTTCTGCCGTCATCTTAGAAAGATAAAAGGTAATTTAAAGCTTTCGATGGTCACCCATTAAATTGTAATAGTTAATGACTAGGCACGTAAGTCCATTTTCAAAATAATCATAGTATTATTATTTACTTTTCCTTAATATCGATTATGTCATCAGTCATCATCCTCAGTTCATGCAGATCCACTTGACCGAGGATTTAGCAGGACAATAAAATCTTTATTTTAAGAACCGAGTAATAATAATTCTAATTTAGTGATAATGAGCTTCCATAAGCATTTAATTCTTAATTCAAAATAATTACCGTGCTATTGAACAATAAACCTGCTAACTCAAAAGTACAGCCGATTATGCCACATAATTATGACATGGCATTGTACAGGCAAAATCTAGGATCTCTTACGTGTATATATTATTACGAGAGATGATGTCAGTAAGAATAAAATTTTAAACATTTTGTCGGGATAAAAAGGATAATTCGAAGATGAGGTAGGAAAAAATGTGTACCCTTCTTTTTCTGCATGCATGCTAAAGAATTTTTCTAGACAGATATATTGTTGAAATGAAAATGAAATGAGCATTTCATACCATATAAGTAGAGTACTGTAAGTAAACATTGTTAAATTTTTATCCAATTCCGTTGAGTCGACTTCACTTACTTGTAGCAACTTGTAACAAAAGCGTTCTTATTAGAACACCTAAACATATTGTTCCTGTTACGCCATATGTTATGTCATGGATTAATCCAACATTTTATATTAAACTCTGATTCTGATGAATAGGACCCAGGTAGGGAAAGAAAAGGGTGATGATGATTTGACTAGACTACATGACTAAAGTCATCTTTGTAATTCGTATTTCATTTCATTCCATTACTTTGTTGTCATAAAAGTCATCTAGCTCTTTGTTCCTCTGCCATTGCCGTGAATGAGCATTGAGCATCATACATAATTTCCTTTTGATGTGGAAGAATGGATTTTAGCATATGAGATAATAATAATGGAGACTAGGAAAATGACGAGAGATAATATGTGAAGTGAAGTGAGCATGATGATGATGATGGCGATATGATGATTTGATGATGCTTGAGTTTGAGTTTGAATCTTTTTTCACTAACTTTAGTAACTTTATAAAATTGCAGTTAATGGTATTAAATGATAGGTATATATGTTTTATTGTGAACTTTTGTTTACGATTTTTATCCTAGCTAAAATGGAAAAGGCTCAGGTTTGAAACTTGAGACTTCAGAAGGGAGACTTGACTTGAGTCAGAAGAGAAGTGGAACTCTTCACAGTTTGCCGACTCCCCATCACTATCACCCATCATTATCATCATTTTGTCTGTCTGTTTAGCAGAGGTAACTTGGCTTTTAGATTATGGGAACGTTTTCCGATGTAAACACAATGCCAAATTAACGCATATCCGAGGTAGTTTAAAGTTATAAATTGGCTTTAGATTTAATACTTGGAAGTGCATATATGAGGAATGCTTGCTTTGAAAGAAACCTGACTATGGCTATATATGACTTGAGTTGAATTTGAATGTGAATCACATTATGTGATAAGAAAGTCATCAAAAAACTGCAACAAAGACAAAAAGTCTATTAATAAGATGCTCATTTCGTCTTTGACAGCTCCGTGTGAAAGGATGATACATGGGTTGATGGAAACTTCCGAATGCTTTTAATTTTTTGTTTTAGTTTAAGCTTTTGTTAAATTACAAATTGCAATGAATAGGTGTACCTATCTTCTGAAGGAGTATTTTTTAACTAGGCATGGACTCCAAATACAACTACCGTCGCATGGTCGGATGATCGTGATTTACTCTCGAAGCTGATCCTTGTTATCGCAAAAGTCGCCATCAGTTATGTAAGGAGATTCGTCACGAATGCGCCATCATGTAAAATAGGACCATTTAACTAGGAAGCGTCACCCAGGACCCCTTTGGCGTTCAGAATCAAACAGAGTCAGATTCAGAAGTTAGCTAGCTTATTGTAAAAATGCAAAAAGGAAGAAGGAGTCATATCCATCATCTCAATATGAATGTTTCTCTCGTAAGTAGAGTTTGTACTTTGTAGACCGACATTTACAAATATGTGCACAAATATATGACAAAGTTACAAAATTGATATTTGTATTACAAAAAAAAATAATGCATTTTCCTGTAATATAATTCCTGCTCCTGTTAATATTTCGAATTGAAGAATCGGATAAGTAACGAACTATGACGTTTGACACAATAAAATGAAGTTCCTACCATCACCATCCTACCTATATCAGTATGAAATGCTCAAATTATCCCCACATGGGGATAATATTGAATTGGGATTCTAGGATATATGTGTATATGGCAGCAGGAACAAAATTATCGAAAAACATCCAACAAAGTAAACAGGCATTGTTATTGATGTTTCGTTCCTTGTCGCTTTTTGGTAGACACGATGGTGACTTGACTTTCGAACTCGTAGTGAGTCAACGGAGGGTAATAATGCCAGTTTGAAGTGCATGAAGAAGCAACCCAATAATCAACGCATTTGCCATATGTACATATGTATAAAAATGCACAGCACCACTTGAAGCATTTACATTCGATTCTGACATACTGCTTACTTTTTTCATGTGGGACCATTCATTGTTAAGATGAGCAGTGATAACCGTTCCTTTTGGTGGAGGGAAATGGGTACATACCTATTTACAATTCGCATATAAACAGCGTAGCATTATTTCGTCTGCTGCCAAGTGCCAAAGGAAGGAAGGTTTTCTTCGTCTTGTACTTGTACTGACGACAACTGAAGCCTTTTCATCATTATGTAATTATGATTTTCCGTAAAAAATCCGTCTATCTCCCCTTAAAGATATCATCTTCATCATCTCTTCAAAAGCCTTTCCTTTTCACATAGGACATAGGTAATATGGCCATTCGACATTCAATTGGTGATGGTGCTGGTGATGCACATCTATGGTCGCATGTAAATTACCCTCTTGTATAATAATATCATATCATTGCTCATAGTCATATACTTTGATTTTGATATGCATTTTATCATGGTTTTCAAAAGTCCCTAATAAAATTTTCTTTATTATAGTGAGTGAACCATGCTAAACACGCAATGAGCGATATTTTCATACTTACACAGAGAAGTAATCAAAATCCAAGGGCTACTTCAAAAAACATTCTTTGTGGAACTATTATCACCATCTCGGCACCTTCAATCCTCAAGAGTAAAGAGTAGGAGTAGATTATACAAGGGGATGAATATTATTATTAGAATGGAATCATCATAGTAGATTTTTTTCTGGGGAAGAACGGTCGTCGTCAGTGTCGTCATTTTTTAAATTCTACCTCATCTCTCTTTGGTCAATATGACCCGTATACTTGAACGTCTTCGTGGTTAGTGCTCATTCCATCGTTGAAACTGTTGGTGGTGTGGGGGATACAAGGATAGGATGAGGCTTGGACGGTGACAACCTTTAAAAAAGTTTGCGGAATTAGTAAAAAAAAATTGAAAGAAAAAAAGTCGAATCATTAACAAAAGGGGATCTGCTACTGAACAATCAAGGCTGGATACTTTTGTACTCTGGCTGGTGATGATAATCATTTCGGTGGAAAGAAAAGTTCGTCGTGGGTGGCGAAAGTCGTGTTGTGAACTTAATTTCACGCAGTGGGTATCCCCTCCTCTGAGACTTCTTTTGAACTAATTACGTTATTAGTGCATGTAATGGGGGGCTAACGCCAAGTCGTGCGGGTGTCATTTACGGGGATATTAATAAAAAGGGATTTGAACTGAAAATCATCTCGTCTACAAAGTTGGTGCCCTTTAAAATTCTGATGTGACATAATCTGTAAAATGTAACTTTGATGTGTTGTGTGAAGGATTTATGTATTTAATTTGAGAGGAGAAAAATGACATAATATAATGACAAGAGAAACAGTGAGCTTATGTCGTTATATGAAATGATTATGTTGTCGCTTCTCTAAAGGGAACGGTCAGCCTATAAAAACTGTGATATAATCATAAACTTTTATCGGACTGTTACGCGCTCTCCAATGAACATAACATCATATTTATTCAAGATGGGAAGCCGGAAGAAATCTGGGATGGAGGTTATTAGGTTCTTCTTGTTTCTAGGAATTTTCGCAAGTGCCATTGCTCAAGGTTAGTTAAATAATATGATAAAAAATTATGTAATATGGGTTGGTTTGGTAGTCATAAGTTTGTGTCATAATGCCCCAATTGGTTAAACATGCATCATATCCCAAAAACCAATATTTACTAACTTGGGTCATGTTTCAAAATGAGTTTGGACTTAACCTCTATTTTATCCTCGACATTTAGCTAATTATTTATCTGCTTGTATTCTGTGCTAAATCGATATAAACTTGCACTCTTCAACCATTTCGAGAACACAAACGGGGAGAGAGGACACATTAAATACCTAATTAATAATTCATTATTGTCATCTTATGCATTTAGGTAAATATTTTATAGCTAGCCCCAACCAAAAGTGGTAAACAATCTAATTAAACAAATAAGCATTGCTCCGTGGCTTTATTTATGTAAAACATTACGCAAGATGTATGGTGAAGAACTCTTAATTAAGTTGCAAATGGCATCTTCGCGACATTTTAATTTAGGGAATATGCTTTTACTCTTTATACTTACAAGTTCTTTTTATTTGCATTGCTCTTCAAAGGAAAGTTTAAGTGCGCTTGTCAGAGTATGCATATAAGCACAGAAAGTCAATATTAGACAGAGTCGATTTGGTTAAATTGACCCACACAAGGGTATTTATTATTTAGGTCAACAAACATGCATTCAAGATTCAAATTGCTTGGGTATATGTTAACATTAACAAAGCAAAAATTTTGCAATGTGACTGCAAGAGAAACTTCAGATGTCGGGATGAAGTAAAAAATTTGTTCGGTTTTCTCTCTCACAAAATCTCTGAATTTGGGTCAATGCTTTCAGTCATAATATGTTCATGATTTATAAGGGTTAGTACAGAATTTCATGATGCAATAATGACGGAAATGAGAACGGGTAGTTTGTGTGAAGAAGAACTAATTCTGAAGATGTATTCAATTCAACTGTCAACTGTTTTATTGCACAACTTTCTCATATTTTCGCATAAACCCGACTGTTAAAACCGTTATTATTGGATTGCATGGAACCCCTATTATTAGGTAGGCGCTACCTGGTCAGAGTTATGAAGAAATTCATTTCATTTCATGTTCCGTGTAATTGTTGGACGCACAAAGGCCCATAAACATTTCGTAGCTTTTCACGTAGGTTATGTAACGACGGATGCATATTGAAATAGGGCAGTTATTTTTTTGCATTTTTAAAAGAGTTTGCCAACAAAGAAAGGGTGGTTTTGTTTTTGACAGATAAGGAGCATTTTGGTGAGTTACGTGAGTTTATAAGTACTTTTAGAAACACTGAACGTTTATTAGCTAATCATAAGCAATAATTGGTTTCGTTCGGCTGTTAAAACTTGTCCCATCCCATCTTATTGTTATTCCCTTTTTATGTCAATTTTATTTAGAAGTGGCATAAACTGAATGGGCAATAATATTTTTTAAATATTTAAATGACCATTTTTCTCTCTCGGTTACCTATATAGGACAACATATATGTAGGATCATAAAAGCTGTTTGGATTTATAGCATTGGCGATGTGATATGATGAAACAATTAACTTTCATAAGTGGACGCGATTTATTGCTACACCTAATTAGTGGTGGGTAGGTGCTACCCTTAATTATATCCCAATGTACTCTCCAGTCCAATTTACCTCTTATTGATGCAATGCTGACACCTAGTTCCCTATTTTGGGTAGGTGTTTTCTATTTCTCTATTTCTTCAACAGACTAATTGGTTGTAAGCTATAATTACTATTTTAATAAATTAACATGGGCGGTGACTGTAACTAAAACATTGAAGAAATGTTCAGTAATTATTAATTATCATTAATCATCACTGAAGTATCCTTATTGGTTTATGATTAATTACAGTTTAGCTTAACAATGCTTGTTGTAAATTTCTATTTTTAAAAAGCTCGTCGTAAATCCCGGAAAAGAAAGTTATTTATAGCTAAAGCTAATATTAAGCAATATGACATAGATAGCTAATATGAAATGAGTTCCAGAATTGCGAATTCTTACAATTAGCATATCTGACATGGATTATGCTATAAAATAGTGGTCGATCGATCCTGACAAATTATTTTTTATTTGAGCGACCACCGCAGTCTATAGAAAGCCCTTAGAACTGGCTAATTGTAAGTTTTTTTTGGAGTTGATATTATTGCATAACATGTCACATGTACGAGTACATACACTGTTATACATATACTGTTATTACTGCCCAGAATTATAAAACAATAATTATCAACTCAATTAACGTTTTCTCTCTCTATTTACCCGCATATTGAAAATACTACCTAATTATGCTATGTGGCAACATCCCCTCCATTACTGTTCTGTATGCATTAGCAATCGCCACTTTTAACATATTTTAATTTTAACATGACTTTTGAAACTGAAGATGATTCAAAAATTTCGTTTACTTTGGCAGTAGAATAAGCATGTATGCCTGGCTTATTGCTCATTCTCATTGTTACGGACACGAATTCCTCTTCAACTCCCACTGACTCGACGTGAATACTGATTAACTTCAGACAAAAAAAATCTTTGTTCTTCATGTCCATTGCTGACAGATGAGGACCGGTGCTGTCGATACTGCTGACAAGTAGATTGAGTGTGTAAATAGCGGAGTCCGACCAAATTGCATTTGTAATTGCGCTTGATACTTAAATAGCAAGAATAAGAAACCAAGTACCACTACTTACTATATTAAACAGGCTCATATAACATAACAATTAAATTGTTTTCTGGTTAATTTCATCATTTTACACAACAATAACATCCAAAAAATTATGATTCCCTTCAACTCTTCAAATATTAATGGCCACGCACACGATTGTTTCCACAATTATCAAAATATTACATCAGAGGACCCAACTCAACAGAAGTTTTTTTTTATCAATTTCATCAAATCCATATAATTTATTGGGACGAGCAATCTTTTATGACAGTTTTCCATTGCAATATTGCACTTAGTTAATAAATATAATTGCATTGCAGAGAATTTATGGTAATAATATGGACCCAATTTTCACTGCAATTCTAAAATGACCGTGTTCATTCATAAATAGTACAAGTAGCTCTAGCCAAACTCATCTCATGTCACTGTCAGTTATTCTGTCGAAGTTCGGATGATGATGGTGATGACGGTAAAAGTGATATAACCTATTTAACTTTAAAGGGCAGTTATAGTTGATCCGAAAGACTAGATAATCATAATCATGTACCTATGCACTCAATTTCAATAGAAAATGTTCGGCTATTGTTATTTTATAATCATAAATAAAGCATCTTCCTCTTTAAAAAGTTTTCAAATGGGAACTCATCATATTTTTATTCGATTGTAAAATAATTTATATGAATATATTTATAAAGGAGATGCGCTTGTAGGACCTTATAAGAACCCTGCCATGAACATTTTTATCTAAACTTTAAATTGTGAATAGAGCCATATAGCCAGAGAGGAACTGCAATTTGAAATTTGAAATTTTGTGACATGTGTGGGGTTTATTATAGTCACGGATATTGATATGAATATGCATGAGCTACTTACTATAGCTGCTCTGTCGAGAGGGAAGCCATGTTCACGAAATTGCATCTTTTGCCAAGAAAAATAGACTCCATACAATTTACTCATCATAATCATCACCGGTTATTATTATTACACATTTAAAAGTACATATTATGTTGGTACATTTTACAAAATAGCTTGTTCTGTACTTTGCGTACAAACATAATTGCAATTGGGTAGAGATATTTCCCCCTGCATAGCTGCAGCCGATAATAAAATTATTTAATAAAGTTGCTGCGGTCTATAAAATATCATCATCATCATTTTTCTAGCAGCCATAGTCATTCAGTGACAATTAACACCAATTATGTGCACGCTTTATACCCAAGAAATATGTACAATAATGTAAGTACTAGAAAAACAAGAACCCGTGTCATAGTCATATCATCACATTGGCTTTGTCACATTTCGAAATCTTGGAAGATGATGAGATGAGAGATGAAAAGTGTTTAAAAATTTAACGGCACCTTCTGCCCATCCACATAAAATGAGATGCCCAGCAGAATACAATGCAATGAATAGGTAATAAGTTAATAAGGCTCATTGTGACATAATTTTAGAACAATCTCCAAAAAAAATCAAATTCGACTTCAGGTATCCCTTATCTGAAGTAATACAATTATCCATAAGTGTCTGCACTAGTGGCAGTCAATGCCAATAGCCATTAAACGATCAAAGTCAATGTACGATCGATGGGGACTATTGGGGACCTTTTTTGGGACATTGTTTAAATAAAACAGAAGCTGACAATGATAACGAATGATAACAATGAGAAAAAGTGGGTTTGCAATAATTTGTAATATATTTGCAATTCAATTTTATTATGGAAAAGTGAATGCAAATTGTAAATGTACTTAACTAAATGCAATCCAATACATTTTCGGTTTTTGAAGGTACAAATTGATTTACTCTTGAAACTTTGCCTACTTGTCTCTACCTTAAATAATGAATTTGTCCTGCAAAATCCTCTTTTCAATGTTCCTATTATTGACCATTGATGATAAGTTAAGTCATGTCATGAATTTATCATGAAAAGAAAAGCTGCCAAATTATCATCATCTATCACCAACCAAACCAGACTGATTCAAATTATTACGTAACATCCCACAAGGATTTTTCACGCGACTTATCCCTCATAATTCTCTTGGCGCATCCCTCTCCCCTTCTTATCCACCGTTAAATTGGAGTTAAGTACATAAAAAATGTGACTTGTAATGGTAATGCAATTTATGTAAACTATGTTTAGGCCAATTTCAATTGACGGGAGGAATTTTTTTTGCATTCAAAATTCTAAAAGTATGAATGGATAATTTGTCTAAATGTCTGCTAATAAAAGGAAACGAGCCCATAATGTTTACACGATGAGGGTGACTTTTATGTGGAAAAAAATATGGGATTACATTGAAAAATCTGGAAATATGGTAATAAGCTGTCATAAAAAGTGCCATTGTTATTTTGGATGCAGTCTAGAGGGAATTGTTCGGAAAGGAGTGTGCTCGTGATTTTTTTTTTGAAAAAATATGAATTATTATTTGCCATTGTTAGGATGACTTTCAAAATCTCCGCTCGTGTTATATATTTATCACCAACATTCAATTTAAAAAAAGGGTCTTTTGTGAGAAAAAGTTGTAAATTCGAATATTATATGGTGAACATATTGGCCAAAAAATGGAACTGATTGCGTGTTTACATGATTAGTCGAAATTTTTGCATACAATACTTAGGGAAAATATCTGATAAAGCAGTCAAGTCATAGTCATCATCATCATCTAACATTGCACTTTGTTACATAACTCTTCTAAATTGTTTTTTTCTCCGCTTCGACTTGGGAAATATTTTTTTCGAGCGACATATGCGATGATTCCTAATATGACAGGGAGTTGTCATAAATAATTAATTTTGCTAAAATGATCATGATGATGACCTAAGCCGACATTTTTCGAGAGCATTTCTGTTTGTGGAGGGATGAATAAATTGATGATTTTAGGGTTGCCTATGTGGCTGACCAGGGGCAGGAAAGGTCGAAGTGGCCGTCGAGAAGAGTTTACCAACCAGTAATTAATCATCCAATGATCCTAAAGCATTCTTTGAGTTGAATGGTTGAATGGTTAATTGTTTATTTCAAAAATTGAAAAAAATACACTAATGACCACAGATTATGTTGCCAGTATCAGTTAGATCAAGCAAACAGAATGTTAACGAAATGATTATCTTAAGATGAGATAAGTGCCTTCACTTATCTCACCCATCATCAAGCCAAGCAAACAATGACGTTTCCCTAAAGGGAATATTTTCGCAATAATATATAGCTCAACAACCGCATCATCTTCCATTCAACCCATATTTCCATAATAATGTCTTGAAAGAAATGGGATACTTCTCTCTCTCTCTCTTGAGGAGGATGGATGGATGCAATTTAATGCAGTGCAAAGTGCATCTCATCAAATTGCCAATTGCTCAATTCAAGAATATATCTTTAAATTTGTATGCCTAAGTATTTGCCTTTCAAACTGAGGAATGTAGATTGTAAAAGTATCACTCGATTCCCCGAACAATCTCATCTCAATTTTTTTCTTTCTTCAAAGATTTTTTTTTTATAAAAAAAAGTGCCTCATCATAATTTTCTTTGAAAGTCACTCATACGCTCATTATCACTAGACAGATTATTTTGTCATTTTGTGTTCCTCCTCTTGTGACAGACAAAGTAAATGTCCCAATCTCAAGAAATTTTTAATATCTTAGTTTTTTCCTTGCGATTAGTTCGATTTATTTTTTATATGGTCATATGGGAAAACTTATCGCATACTTCGGATTCCATCACCTTAATCATAATTCTTGAGCTTCGAAAGCTTGCTCAAGTGCAAAAATCAAACAAAGTCATTTTCCCCAAAATAAGTAATAGTATTATTTAGTTATTGCTCAACCCACCTAATATGTACGCCTTACTGATACCTATATTTGTTCCTCTACGATTACGATACAGCAACAAAAGTTAATTATGTGTTTTGAACATTTGAACTTTTCAGGAATTATATGCTTTTTCCCATTAACATAACATACTGATTGTGACTTTTGTCGGTTTTGAGGGAGTATCACTGTTACTGTTACAAATTCAATTTTTGTTACACAATTTTGTACGCACTCCTCGAGCGCGACTTCTCCATTAACGCATACATATTCCTGAATCAATTTACAACATCACCCACCCACACGGACCTCGTTGTAATGACCCCTAATATTTGTTTTAATCTTGCCCTAAAATTGTTGCTGGTGTCTCAACCAATATGCCAAATTTGGTGCGATATTGGTGATAAATGATGATGATAAACTCAATCTATTATTGGATAATCATTAGCATCATTACAATACCTATCTACCTCCCATTCCCAAACTGCGATGAAGACCCAAAAACATACAAAAATTGTTATTATTAGCACATCGAACTATGAGCGTATTGAATTCTATTGCCTAATAATTCCTTACAATAATACCTAATACCATTAGATTACATAATCGTATTCGGCAGAATTTGTAATTGAATTACCGTTTTTTTCTGCATCTGCATCTTCATTTGGTGATATTAGAGCAGGCTACTTTACTTACTTGTTGAGTTGACGAATAGACTAATAACAGAGAGGAATTATATAACCAACTGTAACTACTTTTTATTGAGTCCAACTAATTTTGTTTTCATGTAGATTTGTTGAAATGTGAATAGAATCGGCTACAACTCCATCAATTCATCTTTCATATCATATCATCATCATCCCCAGTTATTATATGAGCTACATGGCTATATGGATTGAAATGGAGTTCTGCATGAACGATCCCCCAAAAAATAGGATTTGCAAAATTCTAAAGTAAAATAATTTATCACACATTCATAATTGAATTCATCACATCACGTAATATTATGCTCATTCATCTACATGGGCATATTCTATTCTATATGACAAAAATATAAATAGGTAAAAAGGGTTTTCTGATGCACACGGAAATGGTCAAAATAGATTCTTAGATTCTCTCTCAAGCTCACACACATTTCGAGTTTCGACGAAATTACAAATCGAAAAGTAATAAAGTTATTGAAGCCACCTCCGAATTAAAAATAAGTATTTTATTTTGCACAATTAAAACATGGAATAATCATCAACTTGGAATGGTTCGAATTGAATTGAATTGAATAGATTATGAAAGGAAAATAAAGTGAAAAATGAACTATTACATAAAATGAAATGCAGTCCAAACCAATCCAATCCGACATAAATACCCAAGAAGACTCTATATGGACATACAACTTATATGAGATGAGAATGATGAGATGCAATTTATTGCCATAATTGTTGCAAAATGCAAGATTAGTACTTAAAGATGCTAGACATAATATAACATAGTTTGGCATAATATTTGTGTACGATATTGTCCCTCCATAGATTGGCTTACGTAATTACATTAGAAGAAGAAGGGAATTACTCATCATAAAAAATCCAAGCAGATTAGTTTGTTTTTGGGGGTGCCTACTCATTCGTTGACTTGATCCTGATTACATATAATATTGTGCCTTGTGCCGAACGAACGAAGTGCGATGAGCAGAAAGATGTCTTCAGTAATCGTCATCAGTGATGATGATAATGTGAAATGCGACATGTTGCTCATGTCGATGTCGTGGAAGAAGGCGGCTGTACGCGGTCGTTTTTTTCTTTGCCAGTGTTGGAGGCAGTGATAGGGATGATGATGGTGGCAACGAACGACAAAGTTATTGACTATGTAATAGTGACAGCCAAACGCATCTTAACGGTCATGAATGATGAAGAGGTGAAGATGACACATGTTTTGAGAAGTTATGTTCTGATGATGTGTGCAATGATGATGAGCCGTATATCCTTCTCCCATATCAAACGTCTTCCGTCACATCACACAAGTTTAGATATTGCCTGACGGAATATATTACAATTTGCAAAAAAAAAATGCAACAACCCACGACGGAATGAAGTAGAATGAGCATAGATAGATAGACAAGTCATTCAATTCCTCCAACAACCAAACTGTAATTAAAATTGACCATTCTGTTTTCATTTCATTTCATTTCGTCTTCCATTCTTTCAGAGAGATGAGATGATATTTATTATGCTTGTACTATGTACCTACTTACTTTGATAAGAGTAGAAAATGTGACACAATTTTACTACATATGTGTTAAGTAAAATGTGTCAAATATTATGTAAAATTAGTGAAGACAAGAGATACGGCGGCGGCCGGCAGTGGCCTGATTTCATATAAGAAGGTATATTTTTCAAAACAAAAAAAAACCTCATTGTTTTTAATGTGAGGGCTTTGCACACAATGATTGAATTGAATTACATAATTTTTCCGTCAGTTATTCTAGAAAAAAATACGGATAATTAAAAACCCTGAAATTTCCTTGATTTGGACGAGTAATCATAATTTGAATTTCGCAATAATGGAGAATTTTGGTAATGGCTGAGATGATAAATGGAAATGGCCTAGCGATGAGTCTTGTGATATGGCTAGATTCTTACATTTTGATTTCTAATATCCATTCAAGGTAATCCCAACCGAAGATGGAGTGTTCGGAAAACAGGGGAATTTGGGCGAAGGATAGAATCTGTATCAAAGGAGCTTCAACTGCCTCAACGGCATTTTAGACTTCAAGAGCTAAATCTGGACTTGAGTGAAAGCCGGCGATATGACCCATATTCCGCCCAGGGAGCAGGTATTAAAAGGCCAAGCCTGGATTTGGAGCTTCCCCACTTGAACTCAATTTCATCCGATCAAGAGGCTCAGGAAACTGGAGAAAGTGATGGATACGTCTATGCCCCACCGGAGGTGGATGAGGACGGAGTTGGCGGATACAGTTATAATACACCATCCCCGATTGCTAATCATAATGTGGATGAACCGGAACCAACTTCACCTCCTCTGGATAAACCCGTACGGATTTATTTGAGCAATTTTTTATTCATCTTTGTAGATTGATTTTTCGAGGTTTGCAATGACTTGATTTCGTTTTAGAGCCCGGTTGAACCGAATGTCGTTGCTGGACCCGGGGACTCCTTATTTATGCAGTTGCCATTAGCCAAGGAGAGAGAAACTGATGAGGATATTGACTCCGCTGGTTTGAGTGCCGGAAGGAAGAGGCCGGACCCTTCATTCCCTCAAGTTTCTGCAGTTGCCAATCATCAAAATGGTAAGAAATCTCCTTGTGCCCCGGTAAAGTAGTCTGTAAATTTCCAGACCTAAAATTAACGTTCCCACAATGCTTCATTTCCATATGTCTAGTAAATTGCGACAATGATGACGACCCCAGTTGCTGGAATCACGATTATACCGATGTGATTCCCGGAGTAGCTGGGACGGATTACCCAGTTCTGGCCCGAATTGTAGAGACTAGTTTCGACTGTAATGAGCAGCAGTACTCTGGCTACTACGCAGATTTTGACGAAGCGGCTAGATGTCAAATTTTTCATATTTGCTTGCTAAAAAACAAATATCGGAAAGCAAGACAATGGTCCTTCCTATGTCCTAACGGGACCCTATTTTCCCAACAAGATTTGGTCTGTGTGTTATGGACGGATGCTCCAGAATGCAATCAGGCGACTGTCAGGTCATTATACAATGTAAATCAAGAACTGGGCTGGGATAACATTACCGAAGTGTCAGGTAATAAAATGAGTAATCGGAATGCGGAGGGAGAATTGCAGTCTGCCATGTCAGCCTTTCGTGAAGCCATGGCCGCTAACAAAGATTCTGCGAAGTATGATCCCAATCCTCCACCCAGATCGGGGCTACCATATAGAATTCCAGTGAAAATTAATGAGGAGGCTGGCAGACCAAGGACGAAGCTGCAAGAGGTAACCCAGAATGCTTTGCATGGTTCTGCTCACGAGTTGGATTACGGGGACAACACGGAACATGACGTGGAGGAGTCTTCTAATTTTGAAACCAGCCTGAGGAAACAAACTCAATCCCAGCATAAGACAAAGACCTCATCCAGATTGCGCTCATCTACGTCAGAGGCCTATGAACTTAAGGGGAGTGCTGATGGTGTTCAGCCATTCATCGTTAATCGGCCAAGTCCCCACAATAATAACAATCACAACAAAAATCCTACAGAGGTGCCAGGGACAGGATATGATCAAACGGAAGAGCCGCAGCATATTGTCATGATGCCAACAGTCCAGAAATTACCTGATGGTTCCGAACGATACACAATGGTTCCAGTCATGATGCCACATGGGGCATATGAAGACTCTCCTAGTGAGGGCTACAGTTATCCCAATCCTAATGACAGGGAATCCACTCCTGCACCTACTTACTTGCCCCCATCGACGACCCCACCGGCGGATGACTTTGCACCCCCAACCGTACCTACGGAGCCGCCTCTTGACCGTGAGAATTATGAAGCGGCCGACTATCAAAATGCGGATATGCCTTCAACAACTGAAAACGCAGAAGAAAGTGGATATCAATATCCAAATCCTTCCACCACAGAACGACCAGAGGAAGCCTTCAATTTGCCAAAAAGAACAAAGGAAGAGCAAACGGATAGCGGATATCGGTATCCTGACCCAAATAATACGGAAGAGCCTGAGGAAGGATACAGATATCCCAACCCAACGACAACAGAAAATCCTGAGGAAGGATACAGATATCCCGATCCTACCACCACTGAGAATCCGGAGGAGGGCTATCGATACCCCCAGCCAACAACAACGGAAAATTCGGAGGAGGGATATCGATACCCAAGCCCAACAACGATTAGGTCATCAAGATTAGAAAATACAACTCCACCATCAGAACAACCAACTGGGTCGGAAGAAACTGATGCTGGCTATCAGTATCCAGCACCAGATCCGGACAAACAACTGGGCTACAATTATCAGCCACCAACAACAACAGATCAATCCCCCCAAAATGATACGAATTATCCGAATGAACAATATCAAGTAACGGATAATGAGGTATCAGGCGGGTATGATATTGAATCAACAACAGCGCATTCTAATAATATCCCAGACAGAAACCAGGATTTGGTTTACTCCACCGATGGCTCCATTTCAACAACAACGCTTTCACCCGAAAATGGAATTCCAGAAGGAGAATATCTCCCTCCAGGAACAAATGATCAGATCAATAGCGGTAATGCTGACCTTGCTGGTAAGCCAATTGTAGTGGATGAGGACACCGTTGGAATCGCCGGTGGTCAAGGAGAAGGGGATAGTGACTACGATGAGGAGGAGAATGAAGTGGTTACAGGTCCCACTGGTTCGCCCGAGGGTGGTGGTTACTCTTACAATTCTCCTACACCCCCATCATCAGATCCTGCCGTTCTCAACGGCGGAGCCTTAGGTACCAATTCTCAGCTTTACATTCTGAATATACGAGAAGAGTTCAGGAGACGACAGAAAGTAACAAGTTCTTATTATTCCTCTTATGAAAATCATGGTAATACAGATTCAGACGAGAAAGTGAATGAGATCCTCAAGCAGATCCAGAATGGCGGGATCGAAGCCGTTGACGCGAATGGAAAACCGATCGAATTTGACAAGTTGAAAGAGCTTTTGCTGAAGTCCCCTCGGGGTTCGGTAGAATTAAAGGGTCTCGAGAATGTAGACAGTGTGACCTCTTCCTCCACAGAGATTCCCAATTTGCCCCAGACGGAGCAGCCACAGTCTCACAGCCAAGTCCCGGAAGAGCAACCTTACTATCATACAGTCACCACTGCAAATGTCCTTCCGACTAACGCTAATTTATTTAATACTAACCAAAACCAACTAACTGCGTCATCCCCCAGGGATGTCCGCCCTTCATCAAGCTTGTACTTACCACCCAATGCTAACAATAACAACAATGCCCAACAGCAGCATCAACAATACTATAATACTAACAACAATAATAACATTCTTGTCGATCAACCAACCTATGAAATCAAACTACCTAATAGAGAGTTTGAAAGCCATTCCGTTCTCACTAACACAATTGACAATAACAACAATAGAAATAATGGTCAATATACATCAAACGTTCAAAACCAAAACCTTCCCAGCCAACAATACCAACCGCAAATAATAAATGATCATGGTTACTTTTCCTCCACCCCACCTCAAGTTCAAAATGTTCAATATCAAGTGCAGCCCACACCACAGCAGCAATTCTTCCCGAATCAAAATTATCAATCCAATCCCACGCTTGCAACCACCTTAGTCATTCCTAATGATAATTCCCACCCACCCCCTCCTCAGCAAAGAGGACCCCAGCAAGATTATAATCGTCCTTCCTCCTTGCAAAATAATTTGATAATTCCCAGTCCTCAAGCCCAGTATCAGCAACAACAAATTATTCCAACAGGGCCCTCGGCAGTTCAGCAACCTCAAGGAGTTTATCTTCCTCCCCAGCGCCAGGCATCCTCCTCAATCCTTCAGTCCCAGTATTACAATGGGGAAGCCTCTTCCAACTCACAATCAAGGCAGCCATTCCTCTCCCAACCCATTCAGCTCACGGAGAATCTCCAGTTACAGCAGAGTTTTGCCCAGACTCTCCCTCCCCTCCAAACTGGGAATAGGAACAGTAATCCCTTCGTAAATCCGAAGGATATCAAAATAGTTCCAGCAGTCTTTGTTCATCAGCATACTAGCATAGCCTCTCAAAATGGGAATGGAGGAAATGGTGGCACTGGGAATAATGATGCTTTCCAGAATTTAGACACTTCTCAGTCAGTCTATCTTCCCTCAGACAGCGCTGCCAAATATGGGGCAAGCTCTCTAGCCCAACAATTGAATCAACTTGCTAATTCCGTATACTTACCTCAAGGCAGTAGCACGGGGAGACAGTTTACTCGAAGGAGCAATAGTGGATCATCTTCATCTTCTTCAAGAGGGGGAAGAAGTTCCAGCTCCAGCAATTCCTCCTTGTCATCACTCCCCTCGGAACCCTCTCATACGATTGAAAAGGCCACCCAAGTGACCACTTTCACCTTGGAGGATGCCAGGACGCCGGAGGAGCTCCAGAAATATCATCATCAAGACTTGAAGCGCTTCCATTCAGAGAATATTGCTAAAAAGAGTGGTCTCCTGGAAGACGCCTATGTGGCTCCTCCTCCAGTCCAGAGACCTTCGCAGACCATCCCAAGGGTTGAACATCGCTTTGTCACAGAACGTCCCCGGACAAGCAGTAATAATAACAATGATCGAAGGAATAATGCCAATAATGGTCATCGTACCAACAATAATGACAGTCGGAGCAGCATCAGACCCAGCTCCGTTCAGTCCACCACCCACAGCAATAATTCCAAACAGCCGGATAGATTCTCATTGAACACTTCCAATTTAAATAGTAGCCGAGGAAGGAGCCATGAGGAGTTCTTTATCCCCGTTTCCGGTTCATATGGTGGTAGTAGTGGTAGTAGTAGCGGGAGTAGGAGTAGTACAACTAGTAGTAGAAATAGTAATAGTGATGGTAGTCAATTTAGAGTTAGTGGGAGGGGTGGTGGAGGTCGCTCATACGTGGATTCAGAATCCGAGACTACACTACTCAGTAGATTTCTGCCAGAGGAGAATGGCGGGTTTGGGGCGAGACTACTTTAGAAATAAATGTAAAGAAAAATAACATTTTTTGCCATTTTTAGGTTTGTAAGTACCTAAACCTAAAGTAATCTTCTTGACACACCTACCTTATTATGTAAGTATTTTATATATAGATCCACGTAACTTGTTGTTGAGACGAAATGAAATGAAAAACAGAAATTCGCCAAAATGACAAGAATGTAAGTAATGGAATTGGAATGAAATTGTAACGTAATGATTATGACATGAATTTATTTCTTATCCTTCATCTTAATCTGATTAATTTCTAAGTATTATATATTCTCCCGATGCTCTTTTTCTTCCGTTACTAATTCTAGTGAAAGTTATTAAATTGTTTAGGGATAAAATTAATTAATTACGAAAGGCCCACATTATGTCCGGTGCAAATATGCAGATATAATTCAGGCATAATGTAATTACATTCCAGTGAAAAATGCGAAACATGCGGATGTACGGATCATGATAATGTTATGTTGATACTACATGTAAATACCAAATTTTGTAAAATGCCTACCCAAATATTTAGATGATTTGTGACGTCATGCCCGCCTACGCCCCAACCTAAATAACTAGTTTATTGCTTCCTGCTGCTAATTATAAATAGCTTTACTTGTACCTTATAATAAGGTAAACTTCTTTATTATACACTTTCATTTATCTAGTTTTATCTAAGGATCCCGCGTAAGTTTATTTTTTGTTTTGAAATTCAATTGAAACTATTATAAAAAGAGACTCAATTATTTAAATATGTGTACACTTCCATTATAATAAACGGAATAAGAAATAAAACGTTTGCTTGTTGAATTTTGAATGCTGTTGATTTGCATCATGTTACCAATATTACATGGAAGCTCAATAAGCTCATAGGTATTTCCCGTCTATCCTTATGAAATTAAGTGCTGGTAACAAGTAGGAAGTGGAAGTAGGACACTGAAGAAGTGCTTGATCCCCGCACAGCTTTCTCTGATTCCCCTACATTTTCCCGATTTCCCGTCGTGTTAAGACCTTCAGTCACAATTTTTCCTTCCGATAAGTTAATCCTCCCGATCTAAATTCTAAATATGGCTTTCCATGAAATGAAAATGCGATGTAACGAAACACCAAAATAACAATCAGTTCTTTTTTATACTGTAGATATAAGCATCTCTTATGAAATGATGTCAAGGCACACCGTCATCATAAACGGTGGATAAACGGAGAAAGTTTGTTTCTAACACCCAACAAGAAAAATTCATTTCCCCTTTCTTATTCCTTAATCTCAAAGGATTTACATCCGAGATCCGACTCCTACGTTCCAGGTAAGATAGGATACACATAGACTGATATCTATACTTACTTCTACTTTCAGCTTCATGACGTGGGACGGCCGTCCATCATAATATTATATTTAGCATCTTTTGAACAACATTTTAATTACGTTTTTTAAATGAACAGAATTGCAAATTGCAATAACCAGTCATTACTTTGGCCATGAATGAATACTTTAGCAATGCACTTGTCCAAATCTTGGCATCATAATCCCCACCCTATCATAACCTATTCTTATCCTTCGTAGAATTTAATATTATTTCTGGGAGAGTTGGAGCATCCTCATCCACCATCCTCATCCGCCCATCCCAATAAATTAAAATCGGATTATCAAGTTCGTCTTTTTGCTTCTTATCAACCTTATGGTTAAAAAAATCAGGATAACCTTGTCTGCCCTTTTCATATTCCAAGAGTATTGCTGATTCCGCTTATCTTTCAAGCACGTTATGGCCATAAAGAGAATTCCAATCATTCCAATGCGATGTAATGCGAATAATGCGATCACGAATGCAATGTCCAAAGGTAGAAAGTTTTTATGCGTGAATAATTTGACCAAAAAAGGAAATATATTTTAATGCGACTAATAAGCAGTTTAAATATATTATAACACACAAACCTTTATTACTGTACATAAATAACAATTTATTTATAACTAATTATAGTAAAATCTTGTGTAATATAGTTTTGCTGCACCTGAAAAGAAAAAAAAATGACCCGAAAGGAAAATATATTTCACCCTCATCATCTCATCATCACTCATCAACCTTTGTTCACTCTTTCCTGCAGAGTCATAACTACTTGATCAGCAAAGTCTTAACGATCACCTTCATCAGTAATTTAAACAGCAAGTATTTTTTACAAGATTTTTGATAAGCACATTATCAATTAAATGAACATTCCTTCAAATCTTATGGCTAGAATTAATACTCAGATCAATCAAATTAATATACCTACTCATACTAATGATTTTTGTTGGCTACTTATTTGTAAAATTATTCATATTGTAGTAAAGGTTTATGCACGTACCTACAAACTAGTTTTTTTAATTAAACAATATTTGTTAATTTATTCTATTAACTGACTGAATGATCTACGGACTTACGGACTGAAGTTTGTAATTGAGTAAAAAATTGACTAAAATGTTGCATTAAATAAATTAAGAAAAGAAGCGAGGATAATTTTTTTATGCCCATGCTCTTACAACTTAAGACATTCACGTAGGTAAATAGTAATTACTAACAAGTATAATTATAATTACTATACAGAATAGTTTTGATTTGATCAATCCACCACACCTACATTTTGCATATGTAACTTTTACTTATTTACTTGAATAGATCATTGACAAATGATATATGTATCTCATAAACACTAAAATCTTAGATTAAACGCCCACCCACCCACACACATATATGGTAGTAAAAGAAAAGTCTGGATTCTGGAGCATCAAGGACAAGTACGCAATAATGACTAGCTATTTAATATTAATTTTTGATATTGGTATTTCTGTACCTAGATAAATATATCTTTTTTTATACGTTTTCTCACAACATTCGGACGAAACTAGTTCTATTAACTTTGATGATGGTGAATATGAATAGACACACGATGCTAAAGCGTGCAAAGGTGTGGTTCGAAATAAAAATTTGATATTATCCATACCCATACATGTAAGTTACGTAATAGTTAGAATTAAATCACATCCACAGTAAGCTTGGTTGTTGCGTCAGACATTTCATACATCATCCATCACACATCATTTCATTTCATTAATATCATTTATACCTACCAACCTTCTATAGATAATATATATGGCAATTATAATATTTTGCGTCGAAATATCAAAGGTTTTTTCACCCGAAGAAAGTGCGACCAAAATATCCGATCACGTCCGCTCTGCATGATTCTTTCAAGCAATATACATATATTATGAAATTTGACACTGACTTACAATCAGACATAAATTTAAAGTTTTTTTTTCTTAATTGTGAAAACTACTCTAAATACATATCGCTAACTGTGGCCGCAATAGCACCTCCGGATTTATTTGCATGCACCCTTTTTTCTATAATGTTCTTATCCAATGTAGTTAGTTGAAAATCGTTGTTCCTAAAGGGTAACTATACTTATATCTGTACTTACAGAATTATAATATTTTTGATTCTAAACTACGCTACATTTGCACTGCTTATTGATTTATTACTGCCATATTACATGCTAAGATAATACTAGTTGGTGTGTATAATAATTAAGATTAAATTTTAATTGTATGATAGTTAGATAGAATAATTTGTAGGAAAAGGAATGATTGTAAATGTGGCTTTCTATTCAAAGGGCTAATCATAATCATCACATCAATCACATAATTAGCTAATCAATCACCGATATGGTCACCCATTTCTATGTAATAAGACTAATAGTTGCATATAGTTTAACTCTGATCTTTAGTAATAATTACATTTAGATTTAGTAAGTACTACAGACTTCTATAGTTCGTTATGTCAGTGGAGCCATTAAAGAAAAAATATTTCAAAACGTTTGCTCACATAAAGTTTCTATAGTTTGGACTACATTTTATCAACTACTGTATGAAAAGCTTGCTTAATCAACCATGAACAAAAATGTCGTTTCACCTGTTCCAATCTCACCCACGCCTACTAAACTGGAGCCAACAATAAAACTGACAAATTGGCCTGGCTCCTCTGCATCATTTTTGCTCGATGTGTAGAACTAAAAGGGAATGAGTCCCGTTTCAAGGGAAAGTTCGTGAGCTTGAAATTATCCATTCAGCTTTCTATTTTTCACTGGGGCTGGGGAAAGTGACGTCGTTGCATGGATTGGTTTGGTGTGCAGTGTGTCTTGAAATGGTGCAAGGAATGTGCATAATATTATTATGAAGACATAAATGACGACAATGTATTGACAATATTTTCAGAATATTTATCAATAGGAAAAAGCATATAGGTAACTCCACAAATTCATTTAGTTATGTTGTGCATCTGCACATGACGGAGGTATATGTATAAGGAAAAATAAAATGAAAATAAAATAAATCGAGAACGAAACATAATTTTATTTTTGCAGGCTTTGAAAACGATAACGATTCCGTGATCAGAATCTCAGCGCTAGCGCTATTGCATGTAATTTTATTTTACTTGATTTAATTTGTTTTGATTGTGTTCAATGGAATGGAGGGAGCGAGAGGAAATCAATTCATCATACTGTAATGGCGGAACGGTTTGGAGAACATAAACATTTAAAAAAATGATAATATTTACCTTTTATGTGTGCACTAAAATATAAACTAATATAAATGGAACAATAATACCATAATTGGATAATACAATACTTATCAATATCAATATTTATGTAAATGTGTATACTACGAGAACTACTTTTATAATATAAATATATCTTTTGCTAAAAGTTTGAAAATTCGTTTGAAACTTTATCTATTTATCTCTCTAGTTAAAAGTTTGGAATTGAATTGAAAACTCTCTTCTTGAAGGAGCCGTAGGTGTTCCTTAAATATGTATTCTAAAAGCACAGGAAATCATATTAAAGATATACAATGACAAAAGACTCTATTAGACTTACAAAGACTGATAAAAAATAAAATGGTAATGAAACGGAAATGAGGAATAATTTTTAAAATTGGCAAACATTAATAATAAATATATTTATAGAGAGGAAGATGATGATAATGATGACATGTTCTTTTTTTATATGATATATTTCTCCGTGTGTGCTGTTCTTCTGATGTATAAGAAAGTAAAGTTGTTCGCTATATTTTTTAAGAACCAACTTTCCTTTACCGTCGTCGCCTCCCAATTTTCCGAAGAATCTCCTCATTAGCAATAATTTGATTGTGAGACTGCCGCATCCGCCTTCTTGCTATTTCTAGAAGTAACCGCTGCCTCAGTACATCCAGTGGATTGACTATCGACAGTGACGGGCCTGTTCCAGAGTTTCGTCGCTTTCTCTGCAAAACCAAATTGAAAGAAAATCCATTTTAAGTACATTTTGCAAAAAAAATCATTCATGATACGGTTTTGGTTTGGCAAAATTGAAACAATATTATCATAGCTGATGGCATACATATTGGCAAGAGCATGGCTTATAAATATAATGGGAACAATCTGACTCTGACTGGAGGGAAAGGAAGTAAAGTAGCCATATTAGAGATAATAGAGAAAGCAGGATAAGCAGGAGATCGACTCATGGCATATTCTAGTACAGAAAAGTCCTCCGTGGGAAGGATTCAGTTTCACCGATACAAATAATAAATGATAAATAAATAAATAGAAAAATGGACCATTTGACAAATGTCTATTCAACTGATCTACTCAGTTACTTATATAATGTTATGTTATACCACTGCCTTTTTTAGATGTGGGTTACTAAAAAATACATTCTTGGATGATGGGATGGGATATCCATATTGATCCTTTTAAAAGTTAAGTGCAGAAAAAAGTCTCTTTCAAGGCAAGACAGTTGGAAGGGGGGCATCATGCAGTGAAAGGTATTTTCTTTCTTTTTGTGAATCAAATCAATGCAATATTACTTACGGATATTTCAACTTTTCCCATGCACAAAAGCGTAAAGAAAACTAGAGAATCTATGAAAAATAACCCAGCCTATTTATCTTTATGTATTTATGATTGGGAAGTTTTCTTCACAAAGCAAGAAAGAGAAAGCATTACATGACATGTTGTTAACCTTGGGGGTTCACACAACTGAAAGGGGACAGTGACAATGACACCCTTCTTACTAATTCGAATTCCCATTTTCGCTAACGAATTAAATTCCAAGTTCAATTTATTTTATCAATTGAAGTTGCATTTTCTTATGCTATGCTTGTTTTCTTCCTACACCCAAATCACATGAATGCTCTTTTCATTTCAAACGATTCTTATTTTTAGAAAAGGAGGCGGGGGTGTTCCCCCAATTGAATTTCACTGCTTGCTTTCCTTTCGGCACTTAACTCACAATCAGGTTCTTGAGGTAGCTGATTGTGAGATGATGTTAGGTAAGGTTTTGCAAAAAGGAAAAGTAAACATCCTTAATCCTAATCCCAATCCCACGCATTAGAGCAGGACTACTTTGGATAAGTAGATTACTGAATCGGATGCCTAAGGTCACCATCAAGCTCCTTTCCTAGTATTTTATGATTGATTGCCTATAATTAGTTTATAATTTTCTAGCTCCAATTTCCGATTTGCATTTTTTCTGTGCTAATAATAAATTGCGAAATTAGTACCATAGGTAAAATGCGTGGACTTATGGAACTGAGAAAGTGGCTTGGAGGGAAAGAAGGATGTTGGTGCTGGAAGGATTTCTACAAACAAAATTAATATAGCATCCCATTCCCAACCAAACACCCACTTTCACCGGTGAAAGCACAAACTGGATGTAGCACTCTCGTCTAAAAAGCGTAATAACCGATCTTGTTTTTGGGATTGAGCATGCATAATACCTATAAAACTAGCTATTTAGGGTTATATATTGGATGAGCCACATTTCAAAATTCGTAAATCCGTAAATCCAAAGTACATATCCGGTGAAAGTATTTTTGAACTGCCTTCCCAACCCATAATTTCAGAAAAAATTACACTTAGTGAAAGCAGAAACGATAATTGTATATTTTTGTGATATTAATTTGCATTTTTTCTTTGGCTTTGCTCAAGCTATTTTAAATAACATTTGTCCAAAATCCATTTCGCAATTATTCACCTGTTGCTGCAACAAAGGAAACTTTTCCTGATATGGTGGGGAGTCCCATTCCGTCAATACATATAGATGGGGATCGATAACAGTTTCCCATTCAGATTCAGCTTGCCCCATATTGTTATCATCGAAGTCATGGAGCCTTGTTGGAGTCGGTTCATCATCGGCGTCATCATCGTCATCATCACTCTTTGCATTCCTCTGAGAGTCGTCCTTTTGCTGTTGACTTAGAAGCTGGAGTGTTGGCAAGTTTAGCAAAAGCGATGTGGCAATTTTGGCAGTGGGAGTAATGTGGCAGTGCGAAAAATTGCAAAAGTCCCCAGAAGTATGAAAAGAATAAAATTGAATAGAATACAAAATTGTTAGTAAATAATTTAAATAATTTGGAATTTGATAGATGTAAACATAATTAAATTAGTGTATGAGCAAGTTCGCAGTAATAGTTACAGAAGCAAAAACAAACCAATGTCAACCCACGATCATATGAAACACGATTCAATGTCAGAATATTAGAGAAATGATAATAATCTCGTGGCTTGGCTTCCAACACAACTTGTGGTTAGATGAGTACAACCTCATTTAATATCTCTTCGTGCGTGGTTGCATCTTAAGCCAGGGGACGAGCTACTAAGCTAAAATAAGTGCAAACAAACTTTCCTGGTTTAGTCTGCCCAATAAAAGAAAACAGGAAGGATCAACCTAAATCCCTTCCATTCCCTTCCCATTCCTCCACAAACATATAAATATGTATATAACACGAAATGGGAAAAGTGAATCCATGCTAAATCCTCGTTTATGGCTGGCCTAATCTATCCATGAATGAAGGAATGAATGAGAATGAACGGACAGACATTCCAGTTGTCAGCTTCATTCCTTTGACTGGACTTTCTCCTTGCCTTTCCCTTTCCCGTAATAATTTTTCTCACAACAAAAGTCAACAGCTAACGAATGTAATGAATGTAACAAACTCAAACTTATCCAAGTAATAGTGTTAATGTCACCCTCATACTTATCCTTCTGTAAGGTAGGCGGGCGGCAAGTTACACGGAGAAAGTGTGAATGTGTCTGGACTACATCATGAATCTATACCTAGTATAGACCTTGGCCATTTTCAACTTTCACACGCTTAGTTAGTTGGATTGCGTCAAGTAAATATAATTATCACCAGTGGGGTGGTGCTGGTGGTGGTGACAGGCTTACATTTGCTGAAGGGAGAAAGCAGCCAACATCACATCAGAAGACAACACCAACTGTGAAAATACGGGCATGGCTTGGTATGGCCCTTTTCTAATTAAATGATGTGAGCCCAGAGACAGATTTCCCTTGTTTACTCTGCTATTACAGGGAAAGTTTTCTTTTATTATTAGGCTTGTCCTTTTGGCTGCTTTGGTTAAACAACAGCATAGATATTGTATGTACATGACCACCATAATGATTGCTTCGTATTATGTTCAGCCTTGTCCAATCTGTAGTAAGAAAATAATACTGGAACTGGAATGATTGGGTTGGCTTGTCGTTGGGTTGATGGAGTAAAATCTGGAATTTAGCCTGAACACTAGCATAAGCACTTAGCCCACACACATCGCTACACAAATGTGGTGTGGTGAAAGCATATTTCCTACTTTCCCTTTCTATACAGCATGTCAGTTTATTTGGCTGATATATTTTTCTACTGGAAGAAGATGAACTCCTTACTTAACTCCTTGGGCAAATAATTCAACCTTTGGCAAGGCAAACGCCAGGGCGAGGAAACAAACTACGCATATAATATTTCTGCTAAGTACCCGTTGGTTTTTTTTAGAAAAATGGCTTGCAGTGCAGTCGCAGTGTCGCCAAATTCAACTTTCTCCACGTGTGACGTATGTAATATGATACTTTATAATTCAAAGTGAGAGAAAGAGCAAAGCTGAACATGAGCAGTTTATTTAAATTTTATAAGGAATTAGGTTAAAAGGTGAAGTTGATACCTATGGCACTTGACATAAAGTAAGAATCATGCTCTTGTTTTGATAGAGAAAGTTTGATGCATTACGTTACATTGAGCCCTGCAGTATTTATGGACGATGGCAATGGGTGGTATGTAGTGATATGGGCTATTGATTTTTAGAAGAGAAGTAAGATGAGAACCTTTTTAGTCTTTTTAAGTTTAGCCCATTTCATTAATATTCTCTCGGAGAGAGACAGTCTTCCAGATAATTTAATTGTGGGAGTCACATAGCTGGAACGTGTAATTTATAAAATTCTGATGAGAGAGATGCTTTCACATACGATGGGTAAACACCGGGAGAAAGTCACAGGCAGGGTGCGATGGGCTACAAAAAATTAATGAAGTTATGTAGCTTTCTCCCGTTTTCCTTGTCACATGGCTGTAGATACTTACATTCATCAGAACAGAAATGATTTGGGAATTCAAGTTATGCCTATTACAAGGAAAATTGTTCAATCAAGTGACTTGAAAAGGATGGTCTTTCTTATCTGATTTTTTTTTCAATTCTCTATCCATACGTCTTACCATCATAAACTACTAACATTAACGTAAGATCACGGTGAATAACAGACTGTGTCAAATGTTTGCTTCCAGGTTGAACGTCTCCCTATGTGTTTAATAGTCCGACTGAGCTTCGGCTAATTATTCCACCCATCTTGGGAATGTAAGGTGGTGGGGGAGGAAATGACGTAAGCATAGGATTAAATAAAGTATGTATGTTTTATTATCTGTGCTTGTGCCTTATATTCTATATCCTCTAAAATCCCTCTGGGACTGGGATAGCTTTGGATTTTTTTCTGTGACAATCAGCCAACTAAATTATCCTCGACACCCACGCATCCAAAAATGACAACTCCTGTTTATCTTTCATTGTGAAGGCTAACGATAAGAAAACTTTGGGAGCTAACTCACAGTTTACTGTATAAAGCCATGCTGGATTTTGTTGATTGGCTGAAATTACTCCCACTTTGAAAAGGCACGGAGCGAAACGAAAAACGACCTCATTTCGAGGAAGGGAATAAGACTGCCTTCTATAATTAAGGGAGGGTCCCCTTCTGAATTCCACACAGTTCAAGAAATTCACAGAATAATTCTTTCAGACAGAGGAAGGCCTTTCTTTCAACTCTTCAAAGGCCCGTTTCAGGTTACCCCGTGTCCATCCACATGTCCGTCCGTGTCCAAAGAAAGAGGACAAGTAAGGTCATTTTTCACAAGAAATTAGGCCCTTTGAAGCTAGCTGAATCTTAAATGAAACTGACTTGGACCGATGATCAGAATTTCTCACAGTTCATTGAACTATTCTGGTCTGCACGTCTACGTAGTTATTTCATACACAAAGGAATAGTTTAAATCAAATAAAGTGAACTACACCCGACTAAACGAGTTGCTTACATCATCCTCATTTTATAATGGAATACCTATATTGAAAAGAGATGTAATCGCTTCAGTGCAAACAAAATTCTTCCTTATATAACTAAATTATTCCTCTCCAAAATTAACATTTCCTTTCCCCAAATGTACAATAAAAAGTGTTGCCCAAGTTGAATGGGTTATCGTGGCTGGGGTATTTGACATCATTAAACATTATTATCTGGCAGTAGAAACCCATAAAGTACCTAATGTACCTTATCCAACCACCTCAATTTCTCCTAAGTACTCAAGTTACCCCAACCTACTTCTACAGTAGACATATTTAGACTACCTGAGTAAACTGGAGCAATTTGAAGCTAAAAAGAAAACTCAGGAAATGCAATGAAGACTCTCATGTCATTTGCTAAGAACGGTGGGAGATGAAGCAAAACCGCATACAATATCCTTCCTAGTGAATGCTCCCATTATTGCAAGAATGAAATGATTGGACTGTCAAATAGTGCATAGAAAAGTAGTCTGTTGGCACTTGGCAGATTCAATGTTGACACGATATTCATCAGTAAGTGTGTGCTTTCTTTATATACTCATGTTTGACTTTCTTTCTGCACTCTACGTAGATATTTGATTAAGGCAATTCCTATCAACTACGACAACACAGCCAGATTGGAAATGGAATCCTGTCATTGGAGAAAGCAGAATGGTCTTATTGGGTAGAAGATGGGGGAAATAGCAAAAGGCCGTAAGTTAAGGAAGGATATTATTTCTCAAGAGGAACTCTTCATTTCCTTTCCTTTCAACAAGCATCACATTACATCAAACTTCTCACAGGGGCTCCTTATCACTGGTGAAAGGAATGTGGGGTACAAGTACAAATGATATATGGACTAATATGAAGTGAATGAAATGGAATCAAATACTTATGGGTTGGGCGAGACAGTGGAAACTAAATGATATAATATGACGTTCTGCGTCATCCCTATCATGGACAAAACCAAAGCCAAAGCCAGCCGTTCATATTACGCCTATTGGATGACAAAATATTATTTGGCCGATGCAATGCCAATTAAATTTCTCGAAATAATCAAAGAAAAATTCCACTTTAATGTATATTTCATCAAGATCAAACAACTGAAGTGAAAGCTATTCCTCGTTTCCTTTCTCATGGTTATTTTCCCAAAAATTCATACGTACCGATACCAAATATGTCATGCCATAAGAGAGTCGGGAGGAGTCTATGCAATTCCAAACTTTCACTGTCCTTTCTAAACGATTCAAAATATTTGCCGATGTTGATGTTTTTCCTCATTCCTCGGACTTCCGTCAGGAATTTTCTGTTTACCTCACAGCACAACAAATGTGTTTGAGGTGCTTGACATGATTACTTTTCTATTTACCCAAATTGCACGAATACATTCAACAATTCAGAGAGTCCCAAACAAAGAATAATGAAGTAAGACTTTAAAATATTTATTTTTGCTAGGACCTCATGTTTGGGGAAAGCTACCTTAAGTTGGGTCGGCATCGGGTTCAAAATATACATAATCCATGTGACCAATATGACTAGCTCCCGTCGGTTATTTCGAAGTAAACGTTACACATGAAAGGCTTCCGTTATCATCACATGGTCATAAAAGTTATTCTCATCATATCATGTTGAAGTTGCATAGTTGGCTTCTGCCCACACACGCACAGACCAACAGATTTCATAAACCTTCCAAATAAATATTTGCGTGATGCGGGACAATAAATAGCAATAATGCTTACTTAATGAAAATGAAACCATAAACTCGACATGGGCCAATATGTTTTAAAAACTAATATGAGTAAAGTACACAATATGAGAGAGAGAATATCCACCATGTCATAATATATATTATCTAGCTTTACAATTTTTGTCCTATCCTAGTCCTCCTAGATTTTATGATGTTGATATAACTATACCTACGTATTTGCACATCACCAAACCAAACAACACAACAACAAAATCCGTGTAGCTAAGACTGAATATTTCATAAATCAATTTTTTTAAACGGTTAGCAATAGCTTAAAAAATCAACTCACATACCAACTGAAAGCTAATTTTCTGCGCTATCTAAATAATTTTGAAACAGTTCAATTTTTTAAGTGATTTAATTTCAAAAGTGAAAAGTTTTAGTGATCTGAAAGTTAGTGGTGGAGGAATAATATTCCATTTTGGTCATCATCATCATCACTTTTTGTCATCATCATCGGAGTCCAATGCTTGCTGTTCCTTCCTTCTATGTTGGACTGGTGGATGGATGGAAGATGGAAACCAGCTACATTGCTGCCTATCCTCCCCATTTTTCTTCCCTCTGAAGGACGGGATTTAGGCTCTTGGCATAGAGAGATGTATCTTGCCACTGTCTAATATAGCTTGGGCATGGCTATAAAAATAAAATGCCCTATTCTTTGTAAGTTGGATCCATAATCTATCATAACATGGAGTTATATTAATGGTTCCTTTCTTTCTGCCTTTTTTAAATTGACTGACAATGGATGAGGAGTATCATCCGGATTGCTGTACCTTCCCACTTTACTTCCCTCTGAAGGACGGGATATGGGCTCTTGGCATAGAGAGATGTATCTTGCCGCTGTCTAATATAGCTAGGGCATGGCTATAAAAATAAAATGCCCCATTCTCTGTAAGTTGGATCCATAAACTTTTTGTAATTTTGGGAATACACTAAGGATCTCTTTATATTTTTTTTATCCTGACTGACAATGGATGCGGATTCTGGCTCATCATCGCCGTCATCATCATCCTGCCTGCCTTTTATGAACGTTACTAGGATTTCATCTCAACATGGAGCAGACAACGAACGGGATGAAGACAACGATGGAAGTGCTTCGCATAATATAATATATAATCAAATATTGCCGAAAGGGTTAAAGTTTCTGCATCAAAATGTAAATGGGATCAGATCCCGACCAGAAAAATTTGAAGAAATTAGGAATATGTTAATTAATGAAATAGGTATTATAGTTTTTGCAATTACTGAATCGAAATTGCAGGCTTCAAGAGATTTTGCGAATAGATTTGAAATACAGGGTTTTGCAAAAGTTCAAATTGATAGAATAGAAGGCGAAGGTGGAGGCACATTAATTTATATAAATGATTCTGTACGATTTGAGATATTATCGCCTCCATGCAAAAAACCAGATTTATTAGAGTGTACAGTGTTACAATTAAGATTGATTGGCATAAAGCCGATTATTGTTGTTGTTTTTTACATTCCACCAAGCATTGTAAATGAGGATGTTTTTAATTATGTAAAAGAAGTGTTAAGTGGACTTGACTTTACCTGTGAAATAGTTATATTAGGAGATTTCAATGTTGACTTACTATCAAATTCATGCCATAAACGTAGGCTTAATTTTATAACTAGCGAATTCCAACTTAAGCAGGTCATTAAGGGACCAACTAGGAAAGGGGTATATAATGATAAGAATAGGGATAATCTACGTGTTACGAAAACCTTGCTTGATCACATTTATGTAAGCTCACCGGATTATTATACAAGTAGTGGTAAATGTGATATTATTGATTCTGATCATCAGCTAGTTTACGTGGTTAGGAAAAAAAGCAAAGTGAAATTAGATTTTCGTAGGAAAATTAAGTATCGTGCATATAAAAACATTGATGAGAAAAAATTAGAAAATAGTTTTATTTCTATAAATTGGAGGGGTGTTCTTTCAGATGATGTGAATGTTTGTTTTGATAGACTTGAGAAATTGGTTTTAGCTTATCTCATACATCATGCTCCAATCAAAAGTAGGTATATTAAGGCAAAAAATGCCCCTTGGTATAACAGTAATATTATACAGTCTGCAAAAGATAGAAATAAGGCAAAAAGTTTATTTAATGATACGTCTGATGTCTATCATCATAAACAATACAAATTATGTAAGAATAAGGTGAATGAGCTTGCGTTATCTTCAAAAAAGAATTGGTTTAATAGTAAGTTTGAGAATGAAAAAAATACATCGTCTATTTGGAATATCATGGATAAATTGATTAACTTCCGTTATATTCAAAATAGTATGATTTCAAAGTTAATTAATCAGGATAATCAAGTATGTACTCAAGATTCAGATATTTGCAAAGCCTTAGCTTGTCAGTTCACTGTAAAAACTTCTATGAGTAACATGCAAGGTATTGATGAACTTTTTGCAGAGTATGTACAGTCGTTTGCTCTTCTTAATCCTAACTATGACTTCAATCACTGCACACTCGAAGAAGTAAGACTAGCAATTAAAAAAATTAAGAAAAGTAGTGACAATCAGGACAATGTTCCACGTAGAATATACAAAGAATTCTCGAATGATCTATCCGTTCCATTAACAATACTTTTTGGTAAAATATTGAAATCAGGGAAAATTCCTGACAAATTTAAATTGGCAAAATGTACACCGTTATATAAAGGAAAAGGTAGTCACATCTGCCCAACTTCTTATCGTGCTATCTATGGAAGTATTTATCCTGCGAAAGTATTAGAGAGTATTATCTATAACAGGTTGTCCACAATGATATACGATAAGCTCAATAATCAACAGCACGGTTTTAGAACTGGTAGATCTTGTGAGACTGCAGTAGCATACTTTACGCAGAATATTTTTAATTTAATTAAGCCACCAAATGGCAAAGCTATTGCAGTGTTTATCGATTTTAAAATGGCATTTGATGGGATAAAGTATGATGTTTTATTGAGAAAATTAATGCAAAACTTTGGCAATCAAATTGACCCATATATGATTAATTTAATTAGGGACTATTATACAAATCGTAGATTTAAGGTGAGAAATGGAGACTACTCCTCTGAAGAATTTATACTTAAATCAGGCACTGGGGCGGGGACACAAATAGCTCCGATTCTGTTTAGTCTGTTTATAAATGACATTGGCACTGCACTTTTTTTATTATATGTACTTTATGCAGATGATCTTGTGTTTTTTGCTGATGCAACTGATTTAGAGAGAGGTTTGAAGGAAATTGAACTTTGTTTTACTAATTTATGTAATTGGTGTGATGATAATAATTTAATAATTAATGCTAGCAAAACTAAAGCTATGTTGTTCCATAAAGCCAATGATCATAAATCTAGGGATTTATTAGGAACATCTATCAATTTAAATGGAATAGATATTGAGGTAGTTCAATCATTTAAATACCTAGGGGTAAATGTTGACTCAAATCTGTCTTTTCATAAACATTTTGATTATGTTGAGAGCAAAATGAACAGTGCACTCTGCAAACTTTATTCCATAAAAAGATATTTTACCACTAATCTTCTCAAGTCGTTACTGTCATGTTATGTTGTAAGCATTCCTGACCATTGTATCAGTGTTTGGGCTATTCAAACACAAACTCAATTAAGTAAACTTCAAAATAAGGTAAATAGATTTGTGTATAATTATCTTTATCCTAGAGCTTCGAAAAAACAAAAGAAGAAAAAGAGAGGTAAGGATAAAATTTGCATGAATAAATTGTTAGCGAGCATAGACTTGTTCACTATAAGTGAACGTAGGCAAATATTTTTATTAAAATTTGTCATTAGAGAATTGTGTAACCAAATGTTTTTGGACTGGTTCATAAAATCAAAATTAAGAGGTGATCATATTTTAGTACGACTGGTTGTTACTTCGGCAAAGCATAGACATTCTATTATTACATGTTCCACTTCCAACTGGAATAAATTTATAGCCGCCTGTAAACCAACTGAAAAGACAAGTGTGTCTCAATTTTTGGATAAGTGTAAACAGCAAATTATAAAAGAAAGGAGTAACATTTATATTACGTATTAGTAACTAAGTAATAATTTAAAAAAAACTATAAAAAGTAGAAGTCGTGTAACGTAGTTTCAGCTAGAATTGGATGCGGATTACAGTGTGGCTTTGT
>JAQIXQ010000064.1:0-70615 GCA_034700485.1 Pseudosinella alba
TTTATTGGCGGAATCAACGCACCGCTATGGGAAACGACCCTTACGGGGTAGGTTTTTGCTAAATTAGGATCCTGACCCAAGGGGGAAGGGTCAAAGGTCAAATTTTTTTTACAATTTGTTATTCCCTTCTCTAGATTAGGCGGAATTTCCGCCTGGCCCCCTTCTAGTAGTATCATATTTCAATTTTGAAACTGATACCAATCCCTCCTCCCTATCCCTACCCCTGCCATTTTCGTTAATTGGGAATATCGGAATAAAATAGGGAATGCGTAATATATAATAATGGTATAAATTTAATCTACTTTGCTCACCTAAAAGAAAAGTTAGAACTGGGGCAAGGTCGGAGGGGGCCCGATGTCAGTTTTCTGCAGAATATATTTAGCCCCCGCACGCGGCCACCACGCACAGGTAGATCGCATTACGATCACAAATGGCTTGGCTTATGCCATGGGAGAAAGTGCATTAGAGATTGTTTAAAAGTAAAGGAAGTAAACTGAAGTAAGTAGATGGAGAAAGAGACAGGATTCCTCGCGGGCATATAAAGTACTATGAAAAGAGTAAAGTATCCAATTGCAAGACTTTGCGTGCAGATATACTTGGAGCCATCTTTTATGCAAACTTCTTCAATGCGTGGGTGGTCACTGTCTCACTGTCACCATCTCCCACCGTCGACAAGTGAAAAACAACCTAACAAATTGGGTTATTTGTATCTTCTCATCCCAATTAATTCCAAACCCGTGTCAACAACTTTCCTTATAATTTAGCCGGATTCAGGGGAGGGAACTAATTTCTGGTTAATTCTCCCCTCCGTCGGTTAATATAAATGTAAACATGTAAATAGCCAGTATTAGTGCTGGGATAACTATAAACTGTTAATGATTCCCGAGAATTATAAGTATAAATACATACAAAATATCCACACTATGACCATATCAATTAATACTCCAATATAGTTAAAGGTCTCCTTTCCCATTCCATCTAAAGGACAGGGAGAGGATCATGTTGACGTGGGTGGTTTTTAGCTGAGGTTAAGTAATGAAGGATATTATGTCAATCGAAATAGACAAAAAGTTAAGCTTTCATCATTGCTATTTCTGCAGCTAAGGTCAAATGGTACACTAAAGTCATTTCATTCCAATAGTTAGCAAATTGTACGGGGATCATAATAAAAACAACAGGCAACATACCTCAGTACCTATATTACCTATTTCTAACTAGCTTTTTTTGAGCAATAATGTCCTTTCACTTTGCATGGTGCATGCAGAGCAAGAGAAATGGCTTTATTATCCCATCATGATCATCATTTTGCTTGATCATCTCATCCACCTTTTCCGTTCCTCATCTTCCTGACCTACAATAAAACAAGTAACGCAGGATATAAAGCCCGAACGCATCATCCCTTCCAATCACGAAACTCATTTATTACACGCCATGCCATTCCACTTTCAACCCGACCATATAGCCTCCTGCACTTATGTAAAGTGGCATTTAAAGAGCCAATGTCATGCCATGTCATAGCATAAAATGGAGTTAACATTAGCGGCAGATGTTTCCTCCAACAATAAAAAATCTCCAAAACATTATACAAAAAACAAGGCAATAACATTAATGGGAGAGAAGATTACATACGAAAAGGTCTTAATGATTGCCTACCTGCATCCCATCCTATATGAACAATGAACATGTCTGTAAGTAGCAACAACAGGTCTACGTAACAACTTGCCATGATGCAACCCGTTAAGATGGCACTTGCCTTAATATTCCCAGTCATTGTCATTACCTTGAAAGAACAAAGTACTCTTAAGTAGGTAGCTAGGTACACCTAACATGTAACATGACTAGCAACATTAAAAGCTCCTTAACATCCCGTCCCTGCTTCTCCGTTTTCCCTTCAATTATATTTCCGCAAGGCATATATAATAAATGGCAATGAAAATGAAATATGAAACAAAACAAAAGCTTTCAAACGTGCTTATTTAAAATGGTATTTATTCATCCTTGCCATTTATTTCAACAATTGTAATTTCTAGCCAAACCACGTATTAAATATTATATTATAACAGATTAAATGTTCTCAGGCAAAATGAACGCAAACTCTGTTAGACAAACATTATCTTATGTCATGTACATTAGGAGCACACCCATTATGACATTATGATGTCTCTGATGATGATGATAACACTTGTCAGAGTCTTATCACAAATCTGTCAGTGTGAGGTTTGCCATTGTCCACCCACAACTTTCCATGTGCATAAATGAAGTAGTTTCCCTTTCATTCTCATCTTATTCACCAAGCCAGTTCTTTCCCCTTTCTTGATATATCCCCAGAGCTATCAATTTGAGTAATGGCATAAACATACCCGCCCTCAGCCAACAAACTTTTCACCAAGAATGACCAACTTTCTCTCCTTTCTCCAGTAACCTCCTTTCACCAGAATAATATTCTGGTGAAAGGAGGTTCCTCGAAACCATCAGTTCTAAGGGAAAATGAGAAGAAATACATATTTCATCATCTTTCATAACGTAACACTTTTTTGTTGTCTTTGTCTCCCTTTCCAATATGTCACATTTTACCCAATCCACATGCTCGTAGAAAAATATGGGATAGGATCCAAGTTAAATGAATAATGACGAATCATATAACGACAGAGAAACCGCAACTGAATTGACCCATTATAACCCATTTCCCTTGAGAACTTGTCTGTGCTCTTTCCCTCCATATGATTTTGACACATTTCCTTTGAATATCTAATATCTCTGTCCCACTGACACTTTTCTGTTATTTAGACAAGTTCATTTTCCTTTCGGACGGGTGAACAGAAGGGTGGTGTGTAACTTGATGACACTCCCTGAATCCGAGAAGGTAACAAGAGAAAGTGGGAAGTTCCAAAGGGACCGGCTTTCCCACTTTCCCCACTTTCTCATTTTACTTTGTAAAATTGGGCTAGTTTGTTTCATTTTGGAAAATGGAGATAGATGAATGGAAATTTTTGTCTACCTTTTAAAGTTTTCTCTTTATCACAGCTGCATAGTGCATACTCAGATTGTATCAGACACAAGCATTCCATCGAGATATCCCGTGACACAGAAACGAGTGCCAGGGATAAAATCTAGGGCAAATGCAATCGCAATCATTGCATTTCACATAAATATATTTATGTAGGGGGAAAATGCGAATTGGAATGAATGAAGATGAGGTCATCTCACAAAGATACCAGGAACCAGAAGAGTAGATTCATGGGCAGTTTCCCATATTTCCTGTTTATATGTGTAATATGCTGATTGCACAATGTAATGCATGAGTATCAAGTATATCAAATGGTAAAAATCTCTCGTGCCATTCTAATCATCAGTCCCCGTTGATAGTACCTTGTAACCCAGATAGATATAAAAGTGAGTTGAGTATCTCTGCCCATTATACTTATCCCTCTCTGGAATACTTTTCGGTCCCTCCCCGGACCTTTTTTTTTTTTGCAAATCTCCCATTTTTCGACTCATCTTCCCTTGCATGCACTCCCCAAATATTTTATTCACCGAGGGATATTGCGTGAGTGACTGGGAACTGATTGTAAATGAAACATGAGACGACTTTACCCACCTACTTCCCTTATCAGCACGAGAAAGACAAACCGACCTAGAAAGAGAAGAATATGGTTTGTGGTTCTGGGCCACATTTATAGATAAAAGTGAAATGACTTTTTCCAAAAGTGGCACAGTTCCCCGAGTCCGGAGAAAAGTTTGGAGAATCCATATCCATCCAAATCCATACGTAAAAATAGAAGTTAAGGGTGCCAGGCGTGGGCCGGACTAAATTCACCGGGATCAAACAAATAAACTATTGTAGTAAAATAATTTGACGGGCACTACCCTAAAATTAGCACTGATTACATGTGAAGTGGGAAGCAAATCTTCATGAAACTTTCTGGGATTAGGGTTGCCAGAGTCATTTTAATCAAATTATAGAAATCAGGTTAATTTCTCTTGTTGGGAGCAATCCATCAGGGAGTCCGGGATAATTCTTTCACGGGTGCGTGGGCGTTTGGGAAAAATATTTTACTATCAATGTTTATTTGAAAGCTGATTAGTTAACGGAACGAGAAGTCATTGCATTGTGGGTGGTCAGCATTTAATCCTCAAGTGAAAGTTGGAATCTACGCAATTTCTATACTTGCGTGCATGAATAGAAATGGCATGACAAGCTACACTACTAAGCTAAAATAACTTTTTAGGAGTTGGTCAAATACCGGTCAAATCAACCGCATCCACTTTCTCTTCTTCACTTCCGTACTCTCGTCTCCACAGATCACTCCCCTGGGCATTGTCATCCTGCCACAACAAAGGCGCATTTATATTTTTATTGCTTCCTATTTCCCCCCTTCGCTCGCTCAGACACGATACGGCCCAATCCAACCAAGTAATGGGCAACTTTATATTATTGGTAAATAATTGCGTAAGATAAATAAACATCCATCCATTTCTCTCCCTCTCCCAGTTAGTGCTGAGCCCAAAGTTTATTCAGTACCATAATGGGAGGAATGGGATGATATGAACTATGTGGCAATAAAAATAGAACGATGATATTAATGGCTTGTGATAAAATGGAGACTTTTCGAGGGCTATTGAGTCTAGAGAAACAACAGGGGAACTAAAAAATTTTAAATAGTACCGAAATAAACTGAAGATGAGGAGGGGTAGGTGTAGTTATAGCACAGTAGAAAATGCTATCTATCCTCATCCAAATTAGTCCTCCAGGACAACTGCGATTGCATTTTCCACTAAATTTCCGATCCTTTCACCAGGATAATGTAATTTTGGAGAAAGATTTTCTTTAAAAAATATTTTCTCACCCAGTGTGGTTGCACGTGGCTTATATCTGTATAAGTAAGGAAAAAGAAATAGGAGGACAGACAGTATTGAATTGAGAGTGAAGAGAAAAATAAAATAAAGTGGATGAAAGGAGAAAATAAGGGCGGAGTGTGGGAAGAAGAAAGAGAAACCACATTAATGTCATCTAAAAGCCATGATGTGATGTCATGCTATGTTTTTCTCTATGATATTTGTACATGCATTTTGCCCAGCCACCACAACTTTCTTTCAGTTTGATTAGAAAAGGGAAATAATTTAGAAAGGGAGAGGAGAAAGTAAATACACACTGTACATATGTGTGTCTCCGAATTTATATATATTTGTCATGCTTTGGCAAACTCACACTCATACAGCTAGACATACCAATGAATGAACCTCATTTCTTTGTTGGGTCTTCGTCTCCTTCTGCCCTTTCGTTTTTTTTGTGGTGTCAGGAGAAAGCTAATGCAAAATGACAAATGGATGGAGGGAGAACAGGACGATAATGTGAATTATTATGGATGTGGTGGGTGAAGACAGAGAAAGACAACAAAAAGGGGTATTTTTTCATACAACCGTTGCCTGCAAACAAATGGGCCCACAAACAAAAGTTTCCAGCTGGAAAGAATAAACTTATTTAGAAGCTTTAAGTCTAAGACTTTCTCATAAAATTTTATTCTTATTGCTTACATATGTACTTATTATGTTGTTTTGTTCACGTTTTCTCAAGGACAACGTTTAATTAGTGGATCTGAATTTTACCTATTGCACAATTAGTAATTTTTCTCTCTCGTCTGGAAAGGGGAATGGAAAGGGGATGTAATTGGTTTATGCAAATGTAATCAGGTAGAAAATAAGAGGAGAATTCACTTCGGGGGAAAGGCTTAAGTCTCGGGTAAATCATATCACGAATGGAAGTCTATTTCCAGGTTTACTATCATAAGACACTATTTACATCTTGTAGATCTACTAGCCAAGCAGGATTACATAGAAAGAATGCCTCATGGGGAAGTGATAAAAATAGTCCATGTTAGAAAGAATCCCTTCCATACTTACATTTCTTAGCTTCATTCATGATGCTGATTAAGCAGTAACTAATTATCCAGCAGAAAATCCACTTTCAAGAGTATTTTTAAGACGATATCAGTTTAATAATTCTATAGCTATAGTTGGATATGTGTGGGAGTATAGCCTTCACTGAAAATTGTCCCGCAGTGAAGCTTATAAGGCAAAAGTTTTCTTTGAGGAATCAGATATATCAATTTGAATTTGTACCCACCTGTTCATATTAACCAATCTCAAAGTTTTAATAGAAGAATCACAAGTAATGCCGTCCTCCCGCAATATATAATTATTATGGTACTTTTATATAGAATATAATTTATACTGCCAAGCAATTGCTGGAAAACATCAATAACCAGAGTTTTTCATTGAAATTGGCAGTGCAGCCTATTTAAACATGCATACGGATTCCTTGATTCTCGTTCAGAAAATTAATTCGATATTTTTGATTGGATTTTTATTTATTTCTCAATTTTGAATGATTCCGTAGAAAAGCAGCATATTCCTACTAATAGTTTTAGCCAGCTTATGTAGGAATTTGGAATTTTATTCCCGTCCCTTTGATTTCCTCCTGTGATATGGGATAAAAATTCCAGAATCAAAGAAAATATGAAAACTCAATTAATAAGTGAAATAAAATTTCATATAGGTAGGCACATATCTTTCTGGAGACTTCCTTATAGCCAAAGCACATTGCTTCCTCGTAAAAGTAATTAATTTGATATTTTTCCCGGAAAACTTATTTTGAAGGTACCTATTTATTGCCTTTTCTTTATTTTATTACGTTTCCTATCATATCAAATCATATCAAATCATATCATATCATATCGAATCAGTATTGTGCACTACCCATGTATCATCATCATCCTTTGATCCACATACTTTCCAAAAGGAAACAACAAGTCTAAAATAAACCTGTGAGTGGGTGTTGGATTAGATTCTTTATTAAGTAGAAAAAAGTAGGTTGCTCCAGCTCAGCTCCCAGATTTTTCACACGTTGATCCGATCCGCTCATATCCATCTCCCTTTGTCGGGTTCCGGATTCCAAAAATAAATTCTGCGCAGCTATCCCCCTTCTCTGTTTTCACCTTAGAGGATCTCAAAGACGTGACCGAAAAGGGCATTTGAAGAGGATTCTTACCCACTTCCCCATTCCGATACATCCGCCTAGACTAACCAAATAAACCATATTATGGTAGATAGGTATATTCCTTCCAAAGAGGTACTTAAGTAGATGGTAGGTATATATGAACTATTGGTAAAAAAAAAGTTTGCATAAGTGCATATCATACGAAACCAAACCATGTAAAGCATTGTCCAGGATGGAGGACATAATAAAGTGGGCTTAAGAGCACTTGTGTGACCTCTAGAAATAGACATAAGGGAAAATAGGTTGTCGGTGAAAGTGGAATTTTGGAATGTTGTTCCGAAACCTGTTTCACTGGCTATGCTATGTCAACATCCCGGCCCGGCCATTGTCTACGTATTTTCACCTCTTGATAGAACAGAATAAATAGGCAAATATTTCCGGCGTTTAGAAAGGATATTAAAAACTAACCTATTATGAACAAAGGTAAATAAATACCAATCCCAAATTCGAACTAATATTGACTATGCTTTAATAGAATTATCTAAATTGGTATGCATGTGTCTATTATTGTTATTGTAGTGAAGGATAAATACATCATACATTCCAACGGTTATGACAGCCAGAGTGCCTGTCATTTCGACAAAATGGTATTTAGTTTAGTAAAATACAACATTTTTCTTGCAAGCGGATGCCACGCTTACTATTTTTATTTCCCTAAATCTGTTTCATAGTTCATTTCTCCTGAATAGTCAGCATCTGACAGTGTAATATATCCCATAAGCCTTTTCCCACAATAAAAGGCTTGACGGCTCACTTACGACTGGAGAAAGTGAGTGTGACTGTGCCATGGCATGCCGCGTGCTGGCATAATCCATCGTAACAAAATCCTTTCTTGACATCTCGAGTGCACACTTGTCCTGGTTTTACTTCTGCCACTGCCACACCACAACCGGGGCTACTGACATTTCTAACTTGATGAATCTGCCTATTCCTGTTCTGTTTAGTTGAATAGAATTGAATAGTCTGCAATGAAGTAATAAACAAAGTGCATAATATATACAATGCGAGGAGAGAGAACTCCACCAAATCCTCCCAGTTTTGCATGAAATGGGTTTGTTTTTTCCAGCACGCATAATAATAGTCTATCAAGCATCACTTTCCATTTCCCATCATGTCATAACATGTCCCATCAAATCAAAATCTGTTCCTACTTTCTCCCATGCTTAGGACAAGAGGAGCCAAGCCAGTCAACCAAGTAAAGTCTTATTTTAACTGGCAGCTTCCCTTCACTCCCAGGCCCAGCACTTCACTCCATTCCATTCCCCTCCACATTTATTTTTTTTGCCAGGGATGAAGTCAAAGTCGATGTCGACCGATAGTCCACTCCAATCCACTCACTTCAGAATTTTGTATCTTGATTGTGAGTTCCACTTGTTGTTTGTGAGAGGAAAAAATACAAGCTGGGCCAACTGGAGATGGTTTGATAGATGAGTACGTAATATGTAAATAGAATATATTTTTTGTTTTTCTTATCTATCAAAATCCATTACCATTACGGAGCAAATGGGCATACAAAAAATGGAAGGCTTGAGCTTCATATGCGTATCTCCATCACATCTTTTCTATTCAATTTTGGTTGTTCGGTTGAATGGATTCATTTTTATTACGTGATGTGATGTGATGTATGGCACGATGACGTATTAGGATTGGGAAAAAAACATGCCATATGGTTTTGTCAATTCCCTTTTCATGGAAAATATGAAAAGAGGAAACCAGAGAAGGACGGCCTTTTCCTCGGCATCCACTCTTTAATTGCGGTTGGGGGAAACCGGTTTTTTCCCAATCCTTTTTCCTCATTCATCAAATGAAGTTGGAGGTTGGAGTTGGATTGGATGTAACTTACTTAAATAGGTGGTCGTACATAGGCATAGGTAAACCGAAGTGGAATCCTTCTTTGGCTTTCTGGCATGCTGGTATGGTATGACATGGGTCTGCTCTGGTGAAAGTTATTTTCCTATTGATTTCTCATCAAAGAAGAGGGAAAGTCAGTTATCTATTTGAGATACATAATTTCTCGTTTTAGCCCAGCCAGCCAGCCGATATGTTCTGTCAACAAAACTGCTCATATCCTAATTACATAGATGCATTCAGGACATATTAGTATTTTGTCGTTGTCGTCATGTTCGGATATTATTACCGGAGAAAATAGCAAAGTTGAAGGAGAGCATATATACCTATTTTCTATAGGATGTTCCCAATCTCCCTTTTCTTCGTAGGTAGCTATTAACCGATGATGATGATGAAGATGATTGTGTGGTTGATTGCTACTGATGGATTCTGTCTGTTTGTCACAAGTAATGATAGGATGGACACCAGTGAATCTGCAATATGGATGGTGCTGAGGTACAAATATCTATCTACATATTAACTCAACCCAGAAAGGCAAACCCTCAAAACCGATACTTCCAATGATGACTTACTTCATGCTCATTCATTGCAGTTGCCAGTTGTGATCGCTAATCCGACTTATCGCTATATCTGCCACTTTTTCATAAATTGTGTAGAAAACGTAGATGCCCATTTTATGTGAGCATTTTGTCCCCATGTATTGATTAAGCGTGGGAGTCGGAATGGAGATGGAGACAAGAAAATGAATAGGCAGCACTGGCAGCAGGCAACTGCTTATGTGTGTAAAATTTCATCTCCAATTCATCATGGCAAATGAATAGATACATAATTACTGTTTTTCAGCTTAGAATCTAATCAGCCGAGTAATTACCTATGCAAACCTAGTCACCTTCATCTATGTTATAATTATAGCATCAAGGGAGAAGGATGGTTTTTCTGGTAAAAATAATACCTTATATAAAAGCTGTATTGCTTTCCCTTTCGTATTTCCTTTGAAGTTCATTTTCCTTTGAATTTGATTGTAAATGCGTATTGGTATTAAGTTATTCTAGTTATGCATATAAGGGTACAAGAAATCGACTACATACTCGATACTGATGATTTGGTGAATGTTATTTAAGAAAAGACTTACCTTTATTTAAATCTTACCCGATCTTGTGTGATCTTACTAATTTAATTAGCTGAAGCTTGGACTTGATCTCCGGCAAAAATAGACAATAGAATAGGAATTGGAATATTGCTTTGAGCTTAGTCCGTCTTATCAGTTCACAATATGAGACTTTGAGAGTAATGACCTGCCTATTGTTCCTGATAAACACCCACGTGGACAACAGAATTATAATTTTCTATACTGATTGATCTACAAATATAATGATGACGATGATGCTAATGATATGATTAATTTTTTAACTAGGTCATTGTTCGCGAAGAGAAAGTAAATATGCTCATAGCAAAGCTCGTCTTGTTTCCCTTTCCCTGTTGTTTTTGTACGTGATGGCGAAGAGCGAATAGAGCTTATAAGCCGATTAATTCCTGCTTTCTCCATCATGTAGGCATTTAGTAAGCTGGAAACTATGATGATAGTACATAGTTGAAAAGATCATCAAGAGAATACGTAACAGCGGAAAGACCGCTGGACATCTTAACAATACTTTTAAATGCGTATTTGAGCCGGATGAGGAATCATATTTGACAAAGATATTTATAACGGAACATTTAAAACAATTTTTGCTTTAAATATACCTACCAAAAAGTTTAAACTTTTTTTCATACATGGCATGAAAAAAACTTTCTCTGTGCTATATTTACCTCGCGTCGGATATTACCTTTTTATTCCACTTCCTAGAAAAAAAAGCTTAATAAATACGTACATGAAATTTCATCAGCAACTTGGGAATTGTGATATGAACGGCACTAGAAAACAATGCTTATAATGGACAATATTACTTCTCAAGGCTATAAGAACAAAAGAAAAAGGCAACTTTTTCGCAATATAAGCAAACGGTGTATTTTTAACAGCATATGTAACGCTGCCTTTGCACGATATAGTCTTGTACCCTACATAATGTATAATGTTTACAAGTCATTAAAAATATCGATAATAGGCTCTTCAGTAGTAAAAGGTTTGGAACTGGGTTGTTTATTAGCTTTAAGAAAGGGAAAAGTTGCTTCATATCTATCCAATTAAGTTTCATAAGCCTAAACTCTTCATTCAACGTCTTGGCCTTCAATATCTTGTTTTCCGAGTTTGATGTTTCTTTGAAATCTTTATTTTTTAACCGAACTCAGTCTTGCATGGTATGATGATGGTATCTGATACTTGACATGAAGTTGAAAAGTTAATTTACGGACATATTCTGCCTACGCACAACTATATTGCTTGCTTCCGACAGAATATAATAACTATATAAAGGTCACCGAAATAGAATAGTATTTTGTTGATTTGTTTACTTCATAATGTTACATACGGATCCTTGAGATATTTTATTAGAATATGAACATTTTTAAAAATGTAGAAATCCATTTTCACTCAAATGCTGTCACAAACATTCCGTTATTGACAAACTCGACCTTCTTTCACTTCTGTAAGTCAGTGGAATAAATAGGATATTTTTTTTCATATGAAAATTAAATACATTTTTTGTAATATTTTCTGCTACTATTTATACCGTTCCTTAAAAATTCATTTTTTTACTGAATGCAATGTTTTTGCACAAAGTAGCCATGCGTAGGAAGTATGTGAATTTGATATCATTTCATTTTGTTACACATATCAGGGAATTGCACAAGGTAAGTGTGTAAGTCTATACATATTTCTCTCACAGAGGAAAATTTTCAATATCAGAAGTTGATTTGACCTTTGCATAACGTAGATTTTTGGTTCGTTACAAACACAATTGAGGCGAGAATGTCAACGCCAAATCAGACAGACAAATTGGAATTGGAATGGGTTCAATCGCAATATAATCTAATGACAAATATATTTCTTAGAACTTGTTAAGAGAGACATAATATACGACAGGAGGACAGAATGTCGAAGAGGTAGATTAGATATGATATATGTATTGGTAGTTGTATAAACTTGCTGTCAGGCCACCGGCAAGCTCCCAAATTACCAACTAGTATAAGTTATTCAACCGTGCGTGGCCTCCTCCACAATCTTTCCGAACAAATTATGTGCTGGTTCGTTATCGACAGACAAAGATTATACGCCTCACTTTCACCTCTTGTCCTGTCAAGTCAGTATCAAGGTGAATCATATTTAATAAATTGTTTGAAAGTCAAGCTACTGCTGTTGACTAGATATATGAAATATGCTGGGTTAAACTTTCTTATGGTGGCGATTGCTGAAGGTGCTTAGTGACATCATGACGCCCTCAGTGTCAATGTCCCAAATAAACAAGTTGAACTTTCCATTGGATATATGTATAAAATGAATGCTTTCTCCTCTCGAAATTATAATAATTATGCTTGGCTTCCTTCATTCAATTCGAGGTTATATCAGCCTTCCTGTCAAGATGAAAACTCTGAAGCTGACAATAACAAAATTATTCCTAGTATGTTTGGAACTTGTGGGTTGGCTTTTGGAGTTGGCATTGAAAGGAGATGACTTAAACGAACTGAAGTACCAGGAAATGGCATTATATATAGCTACCTATTCTCTTGTTCACATGAACTGAATCACGTTGAAGGGAAAGGCAACTGGTGCATGCCACATATGTGGTTTGGACTTCACCACAGAAATTAATTGAATCACACTCATTTTCACATCGTTATCCCCATCATCATTCATCACATCACCCTGTGTGCCCTTTTACCTAAGTAAGTTAGCTAAATAATTACAAAAGAAAGTGGAGAAAGGGTTATGGACTGTGGTGGGATATATATGGCTTGGCTACAATTTACTTACCTATGTGTTCATTTGCACATCTTTGTTTGCTTTGAATGTGGGACCGAGTTCAACAGATATTTGACCTTTTCATAAATATAAATTTTCCTTTAGGTATTATCACATAGCCTAGAAATAGATTTGAAGATGTTGATGTTTACGGAAATAGGATAAACTACATTGATAAACTAGCCATTATCCCACCTTAGCAGGGGAGATTTGTCAAGAAAAGGTTAAGAATCACTTGATCCTTGAATTATCTTCTTTCTTTTATGGTCGAAAACGTGACAGTGAGCTGGATGATGCATTACATGTCTCTACAAATTACAGTTATTAAAGAACACTGACAAATGTAAACGGACTAAACATGCATATTTGCTAATCGTAAAGTTTATTTCAATTCAAATGGGAATTGTCTTATGCTGTTTACTCCTATTCCGAATATGAACAAAGGTGGAGGTTCAAGGGCAATAAAGTCCATTTGTTATATTCCATGCAAAATTTACTTATCCTTTCGTTTTGCACCACAAGCCTGGATAACATCTTCATTTTCTTGACTTGGCATTCATTTTGGGGCAACGAGAGCACATTTTTAGTTAGGATTCTTCCTGAGCTGAGCCATTCTTTGACCTTTTGGGATAAAATATTCTCATGCATAAAAACACATCAGCCCCCACAATCCATTTAGAGCTGCTGCCTGAGTGAATGTGTAAAAGCCATATCCACTAACTAATGAATATATTATATGGATTGGTGATGGCAGGGTTTTTGGCATGGAGCATAATCCCTGATCTACATCAAGATAGCTTTGTTTCTAATCGATGTAGATGTAGCCTTTTCCTTCTGATAAAGTATTTAAACTTGTGTGTGAAGAGAAAGGACAGGGAATCCATTTAAAAGTAAATGAGGCAAAATGACACAAGGAAAGAAAGCTCTTTCAAGAAAGTATATTACCGATGTCCCCTTCTTTCCTCTGGAAGAAAACGTTACAAAAATTTTACTGCGTAGGATGTGGGATCACTCTAAACTCCAAATATGGAAGAAGCTAAAATTACAGCGGCCATTACTCTGTAAAAAAAAGACGAAAATAGAGAAGTGTCCTATTCTGAATGCCAAATGTATAAAGCCATTAAATTATGTGGAATAGTTTAGCACTTCTTTGGATTATGTAAATTGTTCGGGGAACCTGAGCATTTATGTTAGTTTTATATAAATGTCCAGAAATATGCTTCACCACTTCCACAACACATGCCCCCTCCAATCCAATCACCCTGTAAAGCAAATTCCCATAATACATATCATCATGTTTAAGTGTAACTGGAAGAGGCTCTTGATTATTCCGGCTCCTTGGAGGATCCGCAATCGACCGGGGAAAATTGCTGAAACGGGATGGGGGAAATCAAATAGAAATTCTTCCAAGAAGGACTGATATAGGAAGATTGAGGATATGGAATTGTTGTTGAGAAAATTGGGTTGCCCTTGAAAAGGAAGCAAGAGCAAACGTTCGCTCATTGTTACCGATTTCCCCCTCATTTCCGCTGGAATGACGGGCTATCGAAAGAAATTGGTACAATAACAACATATATATTTTTTGCCAACATTTTCCACGCTGCGGTACTACCGCAGCGGTAGAGTTGCGGGATCGGGATCGTTATAAGTCTTTTCAAGGGTAGCCATCCATCCCATCTACCTCAACTCCCTCCCGTAAAGGTGCACATACCCGAAACCCGAACGATTTTCCGCTGTAATGAACTGATTAACAACTCGGAGCAGTTTTTTTGTATTATATTTCACTCTCTGGTAGTTTTCCACGAGGGAAATCCCCCAGAGAAAATTGAAGAAACAGTCCAATGTACGTTGTTATTGCTGGATTGAGTTTCTCCAGCTTTCTCAATGAAAAATAAAGAAATCCTTCCCAAGGAGATGGGGAGCTATCTCCATTTTTTACTCAAACTGGAAGGGAACTGACTAGAATATCTAATAAAGTAAAATATCTACCTTTCCTTTACAAACTTTTGGGTGAAGGGAAGAGTAATGTCAAAGAGTTGAGAATCGGATTCTTTCAATCTCTTGCCCACCCACATACCAAAACCAAACCAAAGAAAAAGCATCAGTGCAACATACATGGCAGCATTACATAACTTGGCATCCCCAATCCACCTAAAAGGAAATGGGAATAGGAGAGAAAAACAGCTTAAATTACATTTTCCTTGTTCCATTGTGTTGCAAATCAAGCATATGCTCAATTTCTTAAAACCATTTCATTCCAGGAGTTGGAAAATGTTGCCTTCTTTTCATCATCACCACTCATTCGAAATACAATACACGAGTGATGGTGGTGGACCACCAGCGAAGATAGTTAAATAAAAGTGGAAATAATGACGAAAAGAATTTAACATTTAGTTCGGCCAAGGTTTGATTATGATTCATAAAACGGGATTAATTTTATGTTTGTGTGAGTTGGTTTATATGAGCTGGATGGTAATGTCAACGTATCCCCGTTTGCGAAATTGCCAGACCAGAAAGAACAGAAGAACAGACAGAACAGAGAACCCTTTCATTTTATGAAGTCATTCACCCAATCACCCAAACTACCCATCCAATCCATATATCGGATGTCTATTTTCGTACGATCGGTTCGGTGAAATGAATGAGAAAAATTCTTCTCGTGTTCACATATCTATTTGACATTCATATTTAACTATGTTTTTGTTGGTTAGGCATATGTATGTATCTTTCATCAATCGAAATATTTTATTCCCACACGAGCCACCTAATAATTGAATGTTTATGGTTGTGCAAGCAAGCCGGAGGGGTTGAAGGCTTCGCATTCGGTCATTTCATTTGTCATTTTCACAGTCGTCAATATTTGGTGAGATAGAGATGATAAGGAAACGGATGAGCATAAGTATGGTTGTTCGGAAGGACGCATGAAAGGATGTTAATACCAAACCGACTATGTATAACTTGTTTGACTTGGGAGTGAAAGTATTTGTCAGTACCAATGTTAATACTAGAATACTAAAAGTATTCTACCTTTCTATGTACCTGAAACAAAGGGTCTACAAACGAGTTCCGAGACAAACGGAAACTTGGCAACTTCAGGAAGGTGTGGGTGGACACGAGCTCTTCTCTGGAGGTCTTAACGCGACATTTCTTCCCTCCTCTGTGCATCACATCATCTCGCCTTGAACTGTTTTTATAAGAAATGACTTCCTCTAAAGGTATTTATAAGACAGCGTTTTAGGAAAAGTATAATGGGCTATTTGAAGCTTGGGCTAAAAATAGCCCCAGTTGAAGCAAGTAATAATAAGTTCTGGCTGAGTTTCCAAATTTAATTAGGGACTAACATTTAATTTAAACCTTTATTTTTATCATTATTGGAAAACTTGGCTAACTTCCTCAGTCTATGCTTTTCGAAAGTGTGAAGGTGGGAAACGTGAATCGTTATCATCCCATATCCTGAATCCTATCAGACTCAAATCAGTCGAATGGAGTTCTCTGTCATTTGTTCACTGACATTTACGTTTCCCGTGAGCCACTCAATTAGAGAGACAGGAAGAATGAGACCTTTGAGAAAAGAAAGGAAAAAAGGAGAAAGTGTCTTGCATTTAATGGAATGGTTACATTGCATAGAGATACCTACCTGCCTATATGTAACTTCTGTTTTTATCCATGCTACTTCTTATTTCAAAGAATTTAAGCCGCCTGTCAACACCATCACCAATCTATCTTTCCACCATCACCTTTATAATATGTACTCCTCCACCTTCCACCTTCTACTTTCACCAACCGCCAAGCTCCCGTCTGAAGAAGTTATTCTTATGCTTTCTCCCCTTTCAACCTATGCGTGCCAAATGTGGAATGAAATTGGATCAACTTTCACTCTTATGCCATGCCTTAAAACATTCCTTACATAGTTCTTCTCTACTCCTGGGCTTATTTTATCACCCTTTTAACAGGATATGCTAAATGCTTCTCCATGATGAGGATGATGACATAACCTGTCACTATCACTATCAGAACCCGAAAGAGTGTGTAGGAGCTGGAACGACATCTCCTTTTCCCAGAAAGGGCTTTAAGTAAAGTACATGCATAATATACAATGGACAATGGATGGAGTTGGAACACACCTCTGCCGTGTTCTTTTCACGCTTCATACAACATGACCCTGTTCCAAGAAGGAGATAACTCCATCCACAGTAGCATTAAAAGTAGGACAGGCGATGAGCATTAAACAAGGTAGAAAGTAGGGACTTTGTGGAGAAAGCTTTTATGTGAAAATGAATGATAAACTTGTGCAACAGACGATGAGTTGGCGGTGATGTTATATGACAGGAGTTGTACCTTGTACATACATTTTATTTTGGAGTCTCTTGTGTCATCTTGAAAATTTGCTCTTACTCTACAACCGACTTTCTCCGGCTACTTAACCAGTGTGTTCCCCCCGTTTTGCGGGTAGCCAAAGTTATCTCTGTTATCTTTTCTTAAGTATTCCATAACAGCTGGGAGCTAAAGACTCCCGTCGAATATTAACTAGAAGGGACAGGGGAAGTTTTAGTATGATGAAATGACACCTATCCAGCCATACATGCCTTTGCCTATATGACAAGGATTTTCCCTTTCTGAGAAAAGTTTCTTAAAAAAGGAAAGGATGGTAAAAATGAATGTCAGATAGTTTTACAATTTACAATGTAAGACATGTTAAGACTTTGGTAAGGAGCCGGGAGGAGAATTGAAGTTCGTCCTTTGTTACTTTGTGGAGGCGTTGACAAAGTCATGGAGGGCAAGCTCCTCCTGAAGGGAACTGATTTTGTATTCCTTCAGAGTTTTTATTAACTGGAGAGGACCATACAACGCGTGAGGAAAATATCAAAATGAAAATCTGTCTTTCGTAAAAATGTATGTATTTATTTATTTATTGAGCATAGTTCTTCTTGGGTTATATTCTTATAATAAACCTTGAAAATTCCTCTAAACCATTAAGGGGAACTCGATGAAAAAAAACTATCAGGGAAAAATAATACGATTAAGAAAAATCTGGAGATTGGGGTAGAATTCGGTTTAATGGTTTTGCATTAATCAGCATTTTAATTTGATTTCCTTCCCCCTGCTGGGGAAAAACTGGGTCCCTCGTGGGATAGTTATCTATTTTCATGTGGAAAATGAATTATTTTTCTTGTATCACGGCTTGAGTCCAATTGAACATGGGAAGGGAAATGATTTCACAGAAGAGTGGAATGAAATGGAGTTTATATAAGATAGCTTTGGATTAAATTGAAGGGAAGAAAGCGGAAAATTCTTTGAAAGAAAGTTTTTTTTCGGATATGGGGACTCTTGAGACAAGACGCAGAGGGAAAGTAGATTGAAGTAGATGGATACACATGAAACTTGTTGAAAGTGACAGAAGTATAGGTAGCCATTCCTGCTTTGAATGAATATTCTTGTCACTCTCCCTGACTGTTACAGGCTCGCGAGTTTAATTGGGTTCTATTCTTCCACGAAAACAATTTGTTTAAGGAAGGAATTTAAGGAAATGGAAAAATAAATCTGGAGTTTCCCGAGAAATCATGTAAGGAATTGGAACGGATGCGTTTTGTCGATTACTTACTCCTACGTATTGTATTGTGCAGGTAGGAATTGGTAGGCATATGCATGACTGTCAAAAACACTAACAATATCTCGAAATGTTATTTCCTATAAATATTATTGATTTCCACCTCTCACAGGCCCGGTGATTATTTTTTGTAGTTATTATTACGACGAGTCCAGCATAATATCTGGATGATGCGGCACAACGTGACTTGATTCAGTGGGCGAAAAGATCTATCCATAAAGTTTCTATATTTCATTTCATATAACACTAGAAGATTATCTTTCAGCAAAAGTGAAATTAAGGTAATGTATGAATAAGCTTGTGTTTCATGAAATCCGATTACGAAAAGGCCCATTATCTAACTGATCTTTTGTTCCCTGGCTCTTCGACCTCTGTACCAAATGTTATGTACATATGTGGATAAAAATGAATAACTTCTGTTCTATGAGCTTCTGGAAACTGGAAAGGTAGGAGATATGACAAGAAGGTATTTTTAGATTATGGACGGCACGTGTGGCGTGTGGGGGACATGTGGTATCATGTTCCACATCATTACAGTTTTAAATTTAGCATAATCACGTTGAGGCAATAGTCCTTTCCAATCCTTTGTGGTGTAATTTATCCAACGTTTAGCCGTAGGCGAGAAAAATGATTGCTGTATAATGAGCACATAGAGATCAATTTAACGGAATGGGATGTTCCTAGCCCAATACCAATTCAAACGAAAGTATCAGAAAATATAAGCCAACTGCTTTTATTGCCCATGGTAAGAGGCAGCAATTCCTTTACATTCCATAGATCAAAAGTGGAATAGTGGAAATGACAATTATCCAGATAGATAAAGGGCCAAGAATGAGAGCAATGAAAATGTGTAGGCGTATGCATATGCTCATATCTTCACACGTGCAACCACTTTGTTATATGAAAACTGGGAACAAAATAATATGATAACTGAATCAAACTGAGGTCTTTTTGTTTCACGTTCATTTTCAGTTTTTATTAATCTTTAATATGATCTGACTGGTCGGAAAATTCTTTTAGATGTAAAACTGCGGTAAAGAATTTCATATACATAGCGTCTATATACATAGATAGTGTCTTACCACTCCTATTAACTATTTACAGACATTTATATTCCATATTCATTCTCCCTGTCAATGACATCCGCGCGCATTGTCAACCTTTAGTAAAATAGAGTACCTTTATTACAATCAATACAATACTACCTATTTCCACATTCCACTAACATTTCTTTATCCAAAATTAAATACAAGCAGACTGAACGACTAGCCTTAAATAATCATAATTAGTACTCCCTAATTAATTACAGCTCAGCACGAGCCCATATAACTTTGTTATCCTAAATGACTTATCTTTTTTTTACTACATCTCTTGTGCTTATCCAAAAAGTAAGATATTCATAATAGGTGATTTATGTACAGATTAGGAGAGCCAGTAATAGAAGGTGCTTGGCTCATCGCACAATGCATGACTGCACTCTTCCCCTCTCATAACCTTCGCCCATCCACACAGGATGGGACTTACTAGTTACTAAATACAGGAGTAAACTAGCTATCTATTAAAAAAACTAATGATAAGCTAATGACGATATATTCCAATCGACCTGTACAGAATACAAAAGCAACAGAGAATAAAAAATGTAAATGCGAAATATATACTGATGATAAAACTGTTTAATGAAGATTTGCGTAGCATAAGCCATAAATTATTATCTGATCTAGCAAAAGTGCAATCACGATCAATTACAATTGTGTATTGGCTGACGATACAGATCTTCCCCTTCAGACTTCAGAGCATCTTTTAGTATAAGATGGGGATTACGCAAGATAAAAAGTGCAACGAAGCGGGACACAGTTTGGTTATTAGTATAAAGGATAAAAATAAAGCTTGTATATCCCCTACACTTGGTACTCTATCTTAGGACTACCAACAATTAAATGCTATAATGCAAAAAAAATACACAGTAGTACAAATAAATACGTTTCTTAACCTAGACATTTACAGCATTACATATATTATTATGCATTATGAATGTTTTGATAACAACACGATCCCCCCTCGCCCTTTAATATCGAGAGCTAATACGAAACTGGCATTGTGGCATTGGGATTACCTAACTATTGAATGAACGATGCATGAAGCCATGGGCCAACTGCACTGGTGAACTTCGCACGGCCAAGCTCCTTCATCGTTTTTGCATCAACGACGACCAGATAATTGACTTCTTCGTACTTCATCTTGAGGACGGTGATAAGGAGGCCATTATCCTCGTCCTCTTCCCCGGAGCCCAAAGGGTTGGGGATGAAGACGGGCTCGTGGACCACTTGATCCTGCTGGCATTCCCAGGCCAGGGCTTCCTTCGAATTTAGATCCACCTTGATCATTTTATGCGCGTATGGGGAATGTGGGCTGATGTAGCTGGAGATTCCATAAGCGTACCGGTACTTCTTTCCCTGGTAGCGGGGGTTGATTGCACAAAAGTCGAAACCGGGTCCTTCAGCCGTGATCACTTCCGGTGTGACGATGACTTTGCTCCCCTTCTTGATTGCCCGGAGGGATGAATACGATGTTGGGATGTTTTTACTTAGTTCTAGAACTTGTTCCCCGTTGCTCTCCACATCCTCCCGAACTTCGGGGACGAGGGGGATAGCAAATCGGAGGAGGGTCCCGGTCTCAATTCCTTTTCCAATGTCGGGTGAGCGCATGGCGCTGAGGTCCAGGGCATTGTTGCTGTCCACGTTGGGGTAGCTGATGACGTCCAAAATTATCTGGAATATAAAAGAATTAAGCTCCTTTGTATTCGAGTTGATAATTAAATGGGCCATTTTAAAACAAGAAATACACTTTTGCATACAGTTTCTGAATCTTCAAAAGCATTCACGACCCCACTGAGGGCGAACGTCCTCTCCGCGAATATTTCAGTCTTGATTACTTTCCCCGTATTTTTATTGATTAGGTAGAACTTGGTCCCGTCATGAGGTCTCCAATCCAGCCAGTCTTTTGTACAATATCCTTTCATATATGTAGCAGCCAACTTCATGACATTAAGAACAATCGGCATTTCAACAAAGATTATGTAGTTCTTTGTCATCCCAAAAGAGCGACAGGGAGAGCCCCCAAACATCCAACGGGAGGGGATGGAAGCCAAACTTTGGAACCTCTCTTGGAGGGGCTTGTCAGTAGCATTCTGAGATTCCATTTTTTGTATCGTGTAGCGGAAGGTGGGATGCATAGCCCCGCTAATTATATACATGTCTCCATTATCATCCCTCAGGGGCATGGGACAAAAGGAGTTGGAGTTGAAGGCCTTGGTTGCATGATAGGTTTTCACAGTTTCCAGTGTATCCGGATTAAGTTCGTGAAAGTAGCAAGTGTCCCCGGCAGTGTAGAGCTCGTTCCCGATTGTGAAGACGTGGCCGATGCAATTGTCCGTTGGGTCAAAGGGGCCCTATTAAAACGTGGACATAAGAGATTTAAAGAATACCTAGTTTGACTCTTCCTCTACTTGGCATTGTAATTAAATTAATATTCTTACAAAAGTTGGGATAATTTTAGCAAAGAAGCCACGCTTGGCATCCGTCGCCGGAGGGGTCCCAAACTCGCAGGCAATCGGCTTTTGTGCTTTCACTGCCTTTTTGTAAGCGTCGGATTGGAGGTAGCGAGATATGTGGCGGACGTTCTTCCCACAAATCTCGAATTTCGATATCATTGCATATCCATCCATCCAGTTGAGGACGGAACCTTTCTCCAGATCAAAAAGTCCGGGGGCAGAGGCGTAAAGAGAACCTTGAAGCCAGTTGGGGATCTCACCTACGTAAAAATAATAAGCATACACACGTACATACGTTAGCTCAACAATTATATAAATTTTCACCGGAGTGTTTGGAAATAACATGCGACATGCCCTTTGAAAAAGCATCAACGTCATTATATCACCTATCACATTCAGAAAGTGTAAATTAGAAGGTGGTAATGATTGAAGTGGGAAGGTCTGTCGGATTTTACTCTTTTACGCAAACTTTTTCAATTAGCTTCTAAAAAAACATATAACTTTCAAGTATGAAGCGGAAAGGGCCAGAAATTTCACAAGAATGCATTGCATGACTGGAATGGAGTGGATTGGCGAGGCTAAATTTAAAACTGCCAACTTCCCTCAATTTCAAAGCTAGCCCTCTGACACTTTTAAACCAACTTTCTAATTATAGCAATATCATGACATGACACAACTAGGGAACCAACTTGTCACGTTCTCTGTGTCGGTATATCCATGTCAGTTCAGGAAAAACCAAGACTAGACTAATTAAAGGGTTTTCCCAGTTTAAATGTTTCCAAATAGGCCTGGCTTTAACTTTCATGTCAAGTCATATTGTTGGAACCCCACCACAGTTTTAATTAGACTTGGAAGCGGGGTCCCCATCTAGTATATACCTACCTGATACCGTGAACTCGTCGGGTGTCGGCGATTCCCCAACATTGGTCAAATACCGAGGTATGTGGACGGGAACAGGGGCATGGACACCTTCTCCTCCCCCCTCCTCTTCCAAATATTCCACACTTGGCATTTTTCAATCTCGCTTGTCACTTCACCCAAGTTGGAAAAACTTTTCCCATCAAAAGCTCTCTATGAAACTTTACACGTTTACGTTTCCAGCACACTTGTATCCTTGAACAAACCGAAACAAGAACCGAAATTCAACTATGAATTTAAACTTGTTGAGATTATATTGTCACTGAGCTTCTCTCCCGAAAACTTATTTAGGCTCTTATGTGCCCATGCAATTTTGGCAATTTGCAACTTATTTCTCACACATCCCAAATTATTTCTGTGACAGGATGAACTTGAGCCTCTTGCTCAACATCTTACTTCTTCCATGAGTATTTCAACACTGCCACTTTGTCCTCCCACGCTTCCCAACAAAACTGAAGCAACAATGGTGGTCACCTCCATCAGCCTAACCTAAGCCAGTTAGATCCCTCCCCTTTTTACTTACATTTGATAGCAGTTCGTTAATCATCCAGAGATTCATTCTCTCTCTGACGATGAGAAAAAGTGTTGCATGAAACGAAGCGTAAATTCTATTTTATTTTTTGATACGATAAATGAGGATCCTTATCAGATCTGAAAAGACACAACAGCCCCATATCACTCGTTGAACTAACCTTGGAGGACCAAAGTCCCAAACTGAACACTTTTTAATAATCAAAAAAATATATCTATGTAAAATGGAGTGTGTGCATTCGGCCCTATTACTTGGGTTCCTAACATATTTCTGTTAGTTGGCCATGCATTGAAAAAATTAGGGGTAGTATATGGACGTGATAGCGTCTTGTCGCCTATTGTGCAATCATCTCAATCACCATCCCCCTCATCGTCATCATCGCAGAAATGTGGCAGGTGTGCTTTTAGTTTAATGTACATACATACGTACAGGTAAAAAAATTCACATAGGCATACCTAACTAACTAACTAACTATGCTCATGCATCAATAAAATTATTGGAGGTGCTTTTTAGACAAAAAAAGGATCCCCATATCATATCCTATGCACTGTTGCACCCTCCACAGCAGAGCAGGGGCACCAAAAAACAATGAAAAATTGACCGCAACATAATCAGAGATTATTATTACGCTGATGCTATTAGCCATTATTACGCTAGCCCGATATACAAAATATAATCATGCCATTCATCCATCCAACAACCTCACCAACACCGTTATGCTTGCCAACAATCAACAGATAGAATGAGACGAGACTTGATATATGACTGATTCCCATCCAACAGATCATGTTGTCCCAAAGCTACGTGTTCTATTTAGCATTTGCATTTATGAAAAAATAGTTTTTTTCTCTATATTTTAATAGATTTTATACATCATCCATGCCATATCTCATCTCATCTCATGTATGTCTCTCTGCGTCTAATGTACATTAAAAGACTTGAAAGGGCAGGACTTGTACGTGTACACTGATTCTGATGTTTCCCAACCATTTTTTAATAATTAAATGAGCAAAACACTTTTTGGGACTGGTGATGATGAGGATGATGGTGGCTTCTTTTCAGATTTAACATCCAATCCACATAAATGGGTTATTCCTTTGTTGTTGTTGTTTTGTAGGGAGATCGTTCATCAAACTGGCTACTGCAGACGGCGGTGATTAGGAAATTTATTTCTGCTATAATAATCATGATCCCCACCGTCTTGTCACATGATTAAAAGGTTGAGCTCTGCCATTTTATCAGAAATTAAATGTCCTTTTTGAGCCATCCGTGCATTCACTCAATCCATATTCCTCCGTTTCTTTTCGATCGATTTGATTTTATATCACATATTATGTATGTACCTATTCCTAAATAATATGTGGCTAAATTGGAATGAAATGAGCGATTAAATAGTAAGTCATGCGTGAGCCCCATCACACAAAATGGTAAAGAACTCATAAATCTTCACCGCAGCAGCAGCCACAAATTTCAGGCTACAATGGAGAATGTACATGATGGATTGGATTGGATTGGATGGATGTGGTGATGGTGATGGTGCTTGGAGAATCGATATAAAAAGTAGATAGCTTCGATCTGTCGATCTCTAGCCATTCCTAATTACTTTCAATGTCTATGAATAAAAAAGGATGATTGCGAAAGACTTTAATCAATTTTTGCCAGAGAGGGAAACGTTGTATGAAAAATGGCAGCTCTGAACTTGTACTTGAGTGTAAGTCATTAGCATTTTGGAAGCGCCTTGGAGGTGATAGGAATGACCCTAAACAAAAATTGAACTTGATTTTCGTAAAAAAAGAGACGAAGAAGAATGAAGATGAATGCTTTGTAGGTAGGTATATAGAACTAGGCATAAGTATGTCCATGGATTGAACACATTTGGTTTGGAACATGGATCCACATTTAAGATCTAACCCTGAATCCCACTCCAACAAAAATCAATCTTTACATAACCAATTACATTAAATTGCTGTGGCATAGGTTAAACACATCATGACGGGAAAACCTTGACTAATCTCATGTTCGCCCTAGCCCTAACAAAGTGAGTTCAGTTCAGCTCAGATTTAATTTAGACTTAAACGTGATCTCTCACCAAGCCTTGGACAATTTGTACTTCATTAGATTCACTACACTTAAAGTAAGTAGGCAAGACACTTGGTAATTAGTTAATTTGTCTGTTCCATTTATTTCCCTGGTCGATCTTCTCATCGTCATTTCATTAGATTCGTCCGTAGAGGATATGATTGTCCTAGTCATGTCAATAGTCATGTATTGGCTATGAGAGCAAGCATGGAGGTCACCCAGTAAAGCGTTCTAAACAGGATACGGATAATTATGTACATAAAATATAACATGATGTTCAAAAATAGGTTGACAAAAGGGGAAACTATCAAGAGGATTTGAGGACAACAGGTGTAATGTTTCCAGTTGATGAACTGATAGCATGCAATCTTCAATCCATAATAGGCAAAGGGCTAAGACCGGGATGATGTCGCCTACTATTCTCCTACGCTATATAAATATAGCCACAGAGTATTAATTAGCTAATTGCATTCATTTAATCTAGGACACACAAAGTCATTCTTCCAATCAATATTCAATCCAGTCCAAAAAAGAGTTAAGCTGAAACTGGTTTGACTCCTAGCAGCAGGAGCAGGACTAGGTTACCAAAGAGGGCATGACAATTTAAGAGTATGGTTCAGTTCAGACTCAAGCCAAGCCACGATCAAAGAGGCAGTCATTTTAGCCATAAGTCATAAGTCAAGTCAATCCAGCCTAGTTAATTGGATTTAGTTGGCCAGAGATGGGAACAATAACTGATCGCATTGCTGCTCCCTTTGTTGATCCCAATCGCTATGTAGGGCAGGACAATATCAAAAGGAGCGCTGACTCTATCAACTAAATTACTCCAACGACAAATCATCATCATCATTATCTTCGAAAATGGGGGATAGAATGGGGCCCAATCATCAATGACCATTAAATCATTATCGTTATGTAACTCGTCATCATCAGCCATCGCAGGGCTAACTCGAACTGATGGAAACTTGCTGCTGCCTAAAAGTAAATGGCAAAGTAAACGGAGTGATCAAGCATGTTTTTTTTATTAAGGATTTCGCAATAAAATACAATCAGTATCAGCTCTTCAATTTGGCTCCCAGCTTAATATAGACAATATAAGATACGAACAAAGCTTTAATGATGTATCATCAACTGCCATAATATATCTGAGGAGATTAATTAAATGAAAATGTTTTCACGATACACCCAAATAGACAAAGAAAAACCAAAGATGAACACCGTACATCTTTAAGGGCCTGTACGATCCTTATCATCAACTCAGGGCATTGTGAGATGTAAGCATTATTATACGGTGGATGCACTTATTCAGCTAATTGCCGTGCAAATGGATATCGTTTGATTGATCTTTGTTAAAGATTGTGCATACGCTGTATACAGGGCTTTAACGGTCGAAGATGTGCTGCAACTTGAACTTGAGCAAGAGCCTTCATTAACCTTCAACAGATCAGATTAGGCTTAATTTTTTATTCATTCTTGTCAAGTTGGACTTGGAATGGGAATGCAGTTTTGTGCAGTTCTATGATTTTTGGGTATTATAACCAATTTGGTTATGGCTAATTATGCTCAGAAAATTATAGTTGATATACTGCCAACATAATTCATAATTAATTATCGTTGAAGGATGAAACAAATGAATGCGTCGAATTATTTGCTTTTTTTACTTTTTAAGTCCAATTTTTTTAATAGCTTTTGTGGATTAATAATTATGTGATGGATGATAATGAGAAGAGGAGCATGACTGTCTCCTGTGTAGTGTATCGTGTATCAGGTATCATCAGTTGGATCTCATCTCAAGTGGCCACCATTTGACTTTGACCACTTAATTTTTTGGATGGGAATTCGATTTTATTTGAGGCTGACCTTGTTCATGAACTTTAGGGACAATTAAATACAATCAAGATAAGGGATCCCTTTTGGTACATCATCATTCGTTATATGATTCATTATTGCATAATATCAAAATAATTTATTCGAAAAATAATTAGAGCCAATTCATTGATTTCTTATAATTGCTCTGGGATAGACAAAAAATGAATGGAGCAGTTATCATATATTTGAACTGATCAGATTTTTATGCAACATTGTCCCGCTACCCATGTCATCAAATGATACTGATTAACGAAGTAATTTGCATGGAAAACAAAATAACGTTTTACACCAGATCGCTGGTGACAAATTATAAAAATTTCGCAACGAATCAAATAATTTGATAACAAATTTAGTACGTGAATTGGAACTTAATTAGGTAATGCAGCAATGCGTGTAAAGTACCTAAAAAATGTAGTCATATTCAAAAATGCACAATAATCATCCTGTGCAATGATCAATTACCTATATCGATTGGTACACATTCCAATTTTTCGAAGTAACAAGTTTTGAATTTTCTGAATCACAATATGGAACACAATTAGGCACATATTATGATTAAATCGCCTAAGCAAGCATAAATATGCACCTTTTTCATTAAAAAAATTGAATCATCACGTCTCCCTACCAAACCCTTACCACAAACTCAAGCAACCGTTCGTCCGTATAGCTTAAGCGAATGTTCTGATATGGCTCCTCCACTGTACTGTAACTGCCAAAAAAGAGTCACAGTTACAAGGTACACCATTCTTACGCAATAGATGTAAGTAATGTAGCGAACATGATCATCGTCATCACCATCATCATTATCTTATCATCATCATCACATTCGAGAGGACTCTAGACAAGTCGAAATCGCCCAAGTAATTCTAATGTTCGAAAAGGGCTTCAAAAACTACATTTAATTTTCTTGAACATTCTAATTTAAATGGGGGTGTTTGTCGATGGGTCATAAGCAGGGCAATGATATATAATTTGGACAAAGTAGCACAAATAAAAAATTTCCCATTTACAAAAATGCCTTTTGTATGCAAAAGATTTTGTTTACTAGAATCAAAATATTGGCTATTTGACTACAGTAATTTTCATAATTCTTGGTCATTCCAAAATGCAGCTCTCCAATCGTCTATTAATGAATGACTAATGTACCCTATAAGTTCACTGAACAAATTCGCAGTATTCAATTTGCATAATGCCCAAAGTCAGCATGCATTTTGAAACCAATAAAAAAACAAGGCTATTCCGTATTCCAATCGAGGAGACTTGACTCACCTTATATATAAGTTGCATGAGCAGTGAGTGTCTGGCTGATCTGACATTTGAGGATGTGGCTGCAACTGCAAACTGTTTGTTTGCAAAAAAGTGGTCTTTCTAGTAAATAGGTGGATTATGAAATCCCACGATAACAACTATGACCCGACCGCATGCGGCATACGGACCTATAAACATGCATGCAAAGAAAAAAAAACAAGAAAATGCTGTACTAGTCGAGTACGTTATGTATGAATTGGAATTGCATTGTAGTCAGAATTGACAGTTTGGCAAACTGCAATCAAATTGGTTTACTATTGAATTCTATAGAACCCAACCTGGTTCTGTTCCAATTCTACAAAAAAGTCACGTAGCTCGTACTGTAGGTTAGGGATAGGAATTATTGCATATGACCTAATGATTTCGACTGAACCATTTAATAACTGACAATATGAGGGCCATTTACGAGTCAATGTAATGTCCTTTGATCTTCTAAGTTATTGTTCGTAGGAAGCATCCCCGATGAATATGTAATTTCAATGTATTTGGTAATTAATAGCCGACAAAAGTCATTTGCTTGACATACTGTACATACCTATTACTTAAGCTATCAAATTGAATTAAAGCTAATGAACCCATTAGCTTTAGAACAATCAAAATGCATGAATGTAAAATGTAATTGCATAATGTTCGAAAATGAACTCAAACAAGTTCAAAAGTTCAATTTCGAACCAAAATAGAGTAGTAGCTCTCCTATCATGACATAAATTTTTAATGTTGTCTATTTTCAGATTTCATCATAGCCAATTTGGTCCTGGGAAAATAAAGAAAAATGGTAACTTCGGCTGTACTAGGGGCGGCGGTGGGCACAGGTAAAAGATATTAAGCCCAGCTTAAATGCAGAATGTAATTATGCCTTGGAGAACAAACTCGGCTCATATGCAAATATAACACTTTTAAAATTACAGGCTTGGCATTGGTGGTGGCCATGACCATCCTCCTCTATCATTACTACGTGGTCCGCCGGAAAAATAAGGACTGGGGAGACTTGGAACGGTTTGAGGGTCCCCATCGCACCTCATACTCCTCCACATCCTGTCTGACTCGTGGCAAACGAGCTTCTGTCCAGTCTGAGGGTTATGGTCGCTTCTACCCAACCTCTTCTCAACTTGCTGCTGCGGCTGCTGCAGGGACCTCCGGCGCAGCCAGCTCCACAGCAAGATCATCGCTGTCAAGGGATAGCGCGACAAGTGGATCTGCTCGATCGAGCGTGTGCTCTCCAAAGGGAAGTGGAGGGGGCGGGGGAGGAAGGATAAAGCGATGGGATAGTCGAGGAAGTCGTTCCAGTACCAAATCATGTCCTCCAATGTACACCTACCCACAACAGGTCAGTGAACACATCAAAATCATTAACACGTCAACAGATTCCCCTTCACCAAATTCCCATTTAAACGTTTGGAGGATGACATGACAAGCTGAAATAAAACAAAAGAAAGTAGAACGCAAATGTTTATATGTACATGAGTTAGAGTTTCGTTGAGCATTCCTTGAAACAGCTTCACAATTTATGTGCAGATGTTGGAAACAGAAGAAAAAGTAAAATAGGTCTGTCATGTTCTCTCCTCTTTCCTTTCACCTACCTCCGTCTTTGAAATGAATGGAGACGACAGGACTACGAACTACGACACATGGGCTACTTACTAATGCTCACCGTTGGTGGCATTTTTGGTAGTTCATAGTCCATATGCATACAAGAAGCAACAGCCATGCATGAAAGGTGACACACGCAAACAAGTTGTGACTTTTCACCAAAAAAAAAACGAAGCATTTTCCTTTCTACTTTTACTTCTGGGTAATGCGTCTATAAGCCATAGTCCATGGAACACAGCTTCCCTCTATGAAAATCGTTTCCCCTTCCAGGAAGATTATTTTTGCACAGATTGGGATTGGATGGAGATATTGGAGGAGGGGGAAGCGTCCCTTCCGTCCATATAGTCATAGCATGAAATAAACTATAAACATAAACGATCAGTTTTATGACAGCTTTCCCAGCTCCAGTTTCACATATTCATATACAGATAATATGGACTTGTACAGAATATTTTCCCCCTATCAACATTTATTTTTCAGCTCAAACTCATTCAAACCCATTTTGCGTTCCCTTTCCCGGATGTTGTTTATCGCGGAGGAAGGAAGGGAAAGAAGGTGAAAATTGCGATTGAGATACATTAAAAAATAGCTCATATCCACCCTCAATACATTCTTAGAAGTATTACGATGTGATACTGAGAAATGGAAGTACTTATATTTGTGCCTATTTATGGATCTTCACTACATTCTTTGTAGTCTTTACACTTATAAGACCTGTAAGACTTTTTTTTGGGTGGGGTGTCCCCAGTGGGTGGGTAGATGTTTACTTGTTAAAAAACAAGTAAGTATGTCATGAAGATATCTCCACAGGAAAGATATTAATATAAGATCAGAAGAAAAAAGATATTATTTGGAGGAAGAACGCAATAACTGCCAAGTACATATAAAGCGTTATTTCATAAGACCCTTTGTCAGTCTTATTTCATTACTGGAAAAGATTTATGGATCAGTACGCTTTTTACTTCGTTACATCGTCAGAACAATAATGCCACTTTAATTGTTTACTGGATTGGGTAACTGAATTATAACTAATTCAATCTGATATACGGCAGGGCAGACAGGTTCCATAGGAAAATAAAAATAAGCCATTGATAAAATACGTAGTAGAGTCCATTTCAGTTTAGTCCAATTCATCCAACTTGAATTGCGACGACCGAAAACTGCTTTCTCCCAGCCACCTAGCCAACAAACGACCAACTGCAATGATACCGGGAGAAAGTATGTCCAACTTTCCCTCCCGGTGTGCCAGTGAAAGCTGATAGGTGGCGTCTCCGGTAGAAGGAAATTTTCTCCGGGCTTTTATTTTCATTGAGAACGACGCTGGTGAAAGCAAACAAACACAATCCCAATCTATTTTTGACGTAAAAGTAAATACATGACGCAGTAATAGCAGATTGGTCTTAATAGTCACGTCCCCCTATCATGTTGAGAATGCAGAAAGACGAGACAAATCAAAGCATGCATGGCTTAAACTTAAAGGCAATGTTACAGCGTCATGCAGCGAAGCTCAAAGTTTCGTAAGGGTCCGCACTTAAGTTTAAAATTAGGTAAATACTTTTTGATCATCACATCGTCACATGTGTAATATTATGTCCTGTCAAGACGGACTGCAAATGACAGTTTATAGAACATGGGCATGTCTAAAAATAGCTCTGACATTTTGGGAACATTTGTAACACCTTCTTACTCAAGTTGTGATATAAAAAAATATTACAAAGGACTTGTGATCCTTTTTATTTGTTTTAACAACGTGTCTCTGTCCTGCATTTGTGCTAATAAAAGGGACACGACACGGAAAGAACAATAGTTTCCAATAACGCATGTTTGCAAATTTTGGAATAATATTTTATTATTAACTTGCGATATGATATGTAGGTTAGAGTGGCATATTAGAACAGAAGAGCTGACCTGAAGGTACTTTGAAGCTAATTGAAATTGAATATTTTCCCTCAGCATGAATGAGCAACATTGCTCGTGCCATATTTATCAGGAATGCTTTTAGGGTAATTTTAGGAAGGCTGTGATGGCCTAATTCAATGAAAGATATTAGATTAAAATCCGTTGAGGTTACAAAATGAGCAAAGTCTCATGTAAGAAGGTCACAAACTTTCTGTACAGAGCATTCATGTTCTGGAACTAAAATTCAAATTACAAGAGATGATATGATGTGGATGTTCATGTAATTTTCAGGTAGAAAAGTATTAACCAGACTTAAAAGTTGAGAAATGGAGGTAGAGAAGTGGATTGAAGTTGAAGAGTTGAGTTCTTCTATGGTCGTTTCGTGATGCTCATGATGGAATTGATATTGATAAGTTTTTCAACATTACTCATCTCATGACATCCCATACCACAAATGGCATTCGACAAAGGGTAAAAGCAACCATATAATGAATCTGTATCCTTTCACCTTTCCCGACTTGGGCAGAGCAGGTAATTCATAATTCCACTTTTGTTCTTTTGGACTTTATTAGCAAAAGTAAAGTTATTGCGAATCTCATCTCTCATCTCATGGAGATAGGAAGGGCTTACAAATGTACATCTTTCCGTTGGCTTCCCCTTCCCATCTAATTAAATGAATGGATGTGGCTGGGCACCAGGCACATTCTCGTTAGATAATCTATTATTCCAAGGAACATCATGTAGGCAGGAAATATGACTAGAAATGGGATGGCTACCCTTTATCCTTTTCTGGTTCCCTTTTTATATATTTGCTTGTTTTACCTTTTGTGTCCATCCTCCTTTCATGGAATCCTGTCCAGTCCTTTTGATGGAACTTGTCCCCGAAAATTGAATATAATCTAGGAATGATCTATGATTATTCAGGCGTTTTTCTCCAGAAACTTTTAGTGGATGATTACATAAAAAATATTACATGATTTTTTCTCGGGATGGTCTGGGTTAGATTTTGAATTCCTTTCGAAATTACAGGTTATGTCATTGTGGAAACAGTTGAGGATTTCGGATAAATTGTCCAAACACGGATACTGGCCTACGGGCTTCAATTTTCAATGGGAGTATTATGGAGTACAGCGAACTCGAATCTCATTTTAAAATGTAAACATCCTGAAATAGCACTTTCGATTATGGGATGTTATGCAATTCATGTCGTTTCCAGAAAATACTGCTGGATTTTCTGAATACTGCTTTGATTTTTTTTATTTCTATTCAGACTTTTGGATATTGATCTTGTTGTGGTTCTTGTTTAGACTAGCATTAAAGGAATCTCCTGGATAAAAATGTGAATGAACTTCTTAAATTTGATAGTGAGCCCGTGTAGTTCTTGGAATTTATGTTGTAATGCACATGAGAAAGATGTTCATTTATGTGTGTAACCAAAGTATGCGGTTTGTAAATAATATTTGTTTGGAAGTTGGAATCTCTACTCTGAATACACTATCATTTTCCTAAAATTCAATTAAGTATATTACTTTACAAGAGTTTGTTTTGCTGGCTACATAAATGTGTACACATGTCTGTTACTACAAGTTTAAGGATATATTTCCTCTCACGTTGTATTTACAAGTTCAACGAATTACTGACTTCCGATTTCAAACATGAGTCAGTCAACTTTCGAGCTCTCTATCAACCTATATGTTGAAATTTGGATAGACTTACATTTAAGCATGGAACGTGAATAGTAAACCGACTAACTTATTTACTAACTTATTTTTGCACTAGTTAGCATTTGAATTAAATAATATGAATAAGTTTTACATTTTATCAAGGACTTGTACTGATTCACATGGCTTGCCTTGTGAAATGCCTTGTGACATGATATGATACAACTATGTGAATTATGATCTAGCTAAATATCTTCCTAATTAAATTAATTGCATATCATTTCATTCATTTTATCTTCTCGCATTTCACGAAACATTTTTTCGGTGAAAGTGTACATCTTTATTTATTTTTTCTCCTTTGCTTGAAGATGAAGAGTAGAATTCGAAACTGACGCATGTCGAACCTGTTGGCATTTACCAATTTCTTACTTTCTTTTTGTTCCCCACTACAATAATAAAATAGGGTGAAAGTCCCCGTTCATTCTTTCACTCCAATGTCTAATTAATCTGCCTTATAGAACCGAGAATTTGTCTCGATTGTTCCTATTCCTCTTCCTTAAGCAACAAGGACATGACAGGAGGATAAATAAGATGGTAATCTGATGTAATTAAGGGATAAATGTGAGAGGAGTGGATACAAATGGCGGCCGGATGACGGGCACCAAACTGGAAGAATCTCTTCTTTATTCTGATTCTGCACGAGGGGAAGAGTACCTTGAAGCTGGAAGAGAACCGAACATCCCAACAACATTTCCCCCTCATAAAATGGCTACATCTGGAACTATATGTACCATGCCATGAAGGGAGTTGTAATTCATATCCCCAATCCCAAATCAACTTTGGTGAAAGATTGTTGACTAGGCACATTTTTCTACTCCTAATGCAACTCAGATGAGCACTTTCTTTTCTACTAAATGAATTATCCAATTTGTCCTTACTATATCATACGAGAGAAATTGAACGCAATACGCCATACGCCCACATAGGTAGGAGGTCAAAGATCACCGCTTGGGGAAAATAGACGATCCATTGTATAAAAAACATGATGTATCCATTGTAGAGCTGTGCTCACTGGTCTGGTTCTGGTTGGTGTTGGTTTTCCAAAACATACTTATGGAAAGGTGTTTTGCAATAATACTATGACTCAATCATGCCCGTATTTACACAGTGAAAGTCCTTGTTAGCTCTAGATTTTCATGGCAAACAGTGGTTGGGAAGATAAGTACTTTCTCTGACGATAGGATGATGGCGGAAGTGAAATTGAGTACAGCTTCGTGCCATCACCAGTACTTCGTAGAATTGTTATCCACCCTCCCACTTACTTTAAGGAGCATAAACAAATTGAATTAACGCTGGAGTGGAGTGTGTATATGATCTAGCTATTTGCTTGATATTAATCGGGGTGGGTAGATAAGTAGGTATATATATATGTACTTGATAACCTGCTGTGGTTCATGTAGGCACTTGAGGGAATTTTCTATTTTAAAGTTGGATCTAACTTTCCCCGCTCGATATGGGTACATGGCTTGGTCGACTGAATCTTGTTTTATAAAGTTCTACATGTACCATGCACAACCATAACATAACCACATTCATATTACATACTGCACCCAAGGTCTAATGGACTTGGACTTCCAAGGGCTTCCAAAGCGACATGGCATGTTCTGTAACCTGGAATGGAACATGGACTCGATGTGACATTACATCGTTTATTATGTAACGGGGGACAAGTGTATAAAAAAAATTGCCACATTGTAAAAAAATAGTTTAAAAAAAGTTGTTTCCGGTTTTCTCCCACAAAATCCGAATTACTATCTACGTGGTAGCGAAAAGCAATAAAGTCACATTTGGGAAGACGCAGCTGCAAACTTGTAAAAAATGAAGAAAAAGGATTTTGTCCATGAATTCGGACGGATTGACTTACTATAAAACTTGTTGGATATATTGGGAAAGAGTGATGCAACCACAACCACATTAACCCGAGAAAAAAGAAAGTTTAGGCCACCTGTGCCCAGTCCCATGTCTGTCTAGCCCCAAAAAAACTTCATTCACTCCATTCATTCACTGACGATGAGTGGAAGTCTGAATCTTGCTAAACTTCGATTGGATCAAAATCAAGCATTCTTATAAAGTATTTTTAAATTTCCCTTTTCTTTCCAAGAGAAATAAAATTAATTGCTTAGGCATAGTTTTGCTATATTTAAACCTTTTTCTAGCAAAAACGGTACTCATGCCAAGAACTTAAAATTAACGAGAATGCTGCATTGCCACATACATATTCGGCATGTATCAGGATAATTGGCAGTTTCATACCAGATTATTATATTATATCAAAGGATTGATATGATTCATGGCATGATATGATATGCTCAGCCTGCTCACCTTTCATGCAACAATGAATACTGCGAATCAAAAAATAACTCAATTCCCAAATTTGCATGACGGGATATAATGTCGCAAGCTGAGTGACAATGGCATTATTTAGATGAAAGGGTTTCCCCCGAAGAGGGGAAAATTGCAGGGACCCACTGAAGCGAAACTTTTAAAGAAAAAATGTGCCAGTGTGTGTAGCTTTGTACCTTTCTTTGAACAAATACGCCATATATAAGTAGGTACATCGGGCTCATGTTGCTCCCCGTCGTGATGTACTGCTTTTGCTTTGATGCATGAACGAAACGGTTTGTAAAGTGAAAGTGGAAAATCAAACCACACAACTCAATATCCCCTTCCCTGGCAGTGGGTGAAATGATGTTGAATGTTGGCTTGCTCTTCACCGAGGTCACTCCCAAAGACCACAATAAATTCAGGAAAAAACGAAATAAAGTGGGAACAACAAAGCATTTCCACTGTCTGTAATAATGATGAGAAGTAGCTCGGATTTGCCAATCCAGCCAATGCCTTATATTTTATCTGTTTTTTGGTTTTTGAAGAAATAAATATACTCAAGTAGTGGTTCAGATCCTTAGTACATTTGTCTACGACTTGGGGAAACTATAAAAGTTAAGGAAAAAATTCTTTCCTTCAAGCTATCCTTCCCTTACCTTCCCTAATATCATCCCATAATGGAAGATTTTCCAGCCTTAGCAAAAGCCAGGAAAAGGATGAGCCCCATTCTTCCCAAGAAAATCTATTTACCTATTTGTATTTCCTTTTAACTCTCCGAATTGAATACAACTACTCCAGCATTGCTAATGAATTGCGGAAAAAGTAAATAAACAAATGATATGATGGAATCAGGAAAATTTCATGGATGGAGAGTTCCATGATGATGATAAGTTGGAAGTTCCACCCAAGCAGCCACACAATCTCCCTTCTTTACATGATAAGACTTGCCCACTTATCCTCTATCATAAATATTAATGCCTCCGTTTTTCTCTCCAGGAGTTCAATGTGGACCAAGAGCAGAAAATAGTACAACCTCTGGAGTCCTCCTTTGCAAGTCTGCCAGAAGTTCGTGAGCTTTCTTCGGGTGAGCTCTCAACTGTTGCGTCTCCTTCAGCTTTCATCATCACAACAACCCAAGCGGCGGTACATAAGGGAGCAGGAGTCGCTCCTCCACTTCCATATCATCATCATCCTGTTGCTGGTAGCGGTGGCCACCTCGTAAATTCCTATCATCAGCCACACCACTCCGCCATTCCACCTTCTGGAGTCGTTTCGCTAACTTCTGGAGCTGCTGTTGGAGTTGTTCCCCAAGTTGGAGTTGGTGTCATTAGTGGAAGTGCTTTTGGACCTTGTGGAGGGATTCTAGCAGGCCGTGGAGTAGCGCCAGTTGGGAGTGTTGTTAGTGGAGTGCATCCGCCACCTTTGACTTTGAGAAGGAAGGATTCGGATCCGTTGTATTTGGAGATGCTTACCCATCAATCCAGGTCCTTGCCCACTGGGCCACCCATTCCTGGGGCGAGGATAAATCGGACACCATCGATCTCCTCGCAAGGGCAGCATTATGAGAGTTTCATCATGCGGAAAGTAAGTATAGTACATTTTTAAAGTTTCATTTCAATCGTATCATATTTTTATTTCATTTCACTATTCACTGTTCCTCAATTTCTCTTATCCCGTCCCCTGTGAAGAATCTCCATTTTCTCAAAGCTAATCAGCTCCATTCTTCAGATCAAGATATATATTTGATCAAAGCTCCTCACACAAAGAATAAAAGTTTTCTTATCTGAAATCAGACTCCAGATTTTTTTCTATCAGTTTCAAGATCAAATCTCATTTTCTTTTCAGGGTCATCGGGGATCATCCCCAGCTATTCGTACATTCACTCCCGAAGGTCTCAGCTCGGGAGTGTCTCCACCGGACTCACCACCTCCGGTTTATCAAGGATCACGATCTCCGTCGCCACTCCATGTAAGAATACTAAATATATGTTCATTGAAAGTTGCTGAACTGTGCTTGCTAACCCGACTTCGGGCAATTTCTCATTCTCTTCCCATTCAATAACTTTCTGGGCGGAAGATTCTATATTCTATATAGTTCCTTCCTGTTCATCCCAATCAGTGTCCCTTCCTGCCCCCTGCTATTATCATGCTCTTTCATGATAACATTTTACATGGCCATCATAACAACTCCAGCTTTCACTTTGCTTTCACTTTCCTCCTCTGTAATTATTAGCAGTACAAAACTGAAGATAAAACGGTAGCTAAATAGACCATGGCACTTCTTTAATCTTCATATCCTTCATGGCTGTGGTGTTTGTACTTGAGAAAAGAAACCGTTCAGCTTCATTTATTCTTTCCGCTACTTCAACTGTAGCATATGGATTGGGAAATATATGCCAAGGCTTTTCAACTTCGAATTTGGCATGCATGGGTGGGTGATATAATTTTATTCACGAATGGAAATGACCTTAGAGATGAGGAGATAGGGAGGGATGTGGTAATGATAGTCTATAGCTACCTCTTTGGTTTCATCCGTAATAAGTTCACATTGAAACTTTTCATAATAATTTGGTTTAGTTTTGGTTTATTTTTCCCATCACGTTACCTTCTGACGTACATACAATTTGTAATTAGCATATCACATCAATTTTAATATTCATCAAATGTTAAATGTAGAAACCAGTTTTGTTTCAAGCAAAGGGGCCAACTTCAACTCTTAAATGTCTGGAGAGATAAGGCTTTTGAATGAAAATATTTAGATGTTTTAAAATCATATCATTCCTGCGGTTTATGCTACTCACCTTTACATATGAGTCTTGCTGTACCCGGAAATTTCCCTGGCTTTACCTTCCCCTTCCTCCATCCTAATTTATCTTCATCTGGCCTCTTGTCTCATTAAAACAAATTCCTGGAAATGAAGTGGATAAAAAGTTGTTACGGTTGTCCCAGCGGCTTGTGTCTTCCTCATTTCATTATTATTACTTACAAAAATGTTCACGTAGCATACAACTTTTCCCGGAGACACATATAATACATGCCTAGACTAAAAAATTGTTTATGAAACCGCATCCCCAAAACCTAACTGGGGTACACAAGAGAGGCTCCACTTCATCTCCAAATTAGCTGACGATTACGTATTTCCTTTCATTCTTCTGGGAGAACGCCACACAAACAAAATACATAATATCATTTTTGTTGTTGACGATGATAATGTAATGCTACTTTGCTCCTGGCTGGACACAGCAGGACATATGAAACTTAGCATCAAGTTAATTTAATGTGTCTCCTTCCACTAACCAGCGGCTCCTCAGCCCACTCACGGAGCTGCAGGCTTCTTTATTTAGCCTTCGTCCCTTGACAATTTCCCCATGTCCTGGTCCATCTAATATGGAACAAGTTATGTGTTCTCCTCCTCCTCATTCTGAAATCGGAGAAAGCATTTGCGGCAAGGAGCACGTATTACTTTGCCCTCTTCTACAAATTCGCAACATGTTCCTCTATATCTCCTGTTGCCACTCGATTTGCTTTCACCATACCATCTGGATGGAAAGGGAAAGGGCTTATCAAGTTAATTGTCAGTATCCTCTGCTCTGCACCTCCAGCCACATTCACAATAATTAAATGCGTATTGCTGAATTAGTAATTGGGATGGGGCATTTATTTCGAAATCGAAACATGCCTTAGCAATTACGATTGTATCTATTAGATTAGCTATTGCATTATATTGCAGAATGCCTTCTCCTCGCCCCAGCAAATTACCCTTGAAAATCAAGCAAGGATAAGCTTAGGGGAAATTAGAGAAAGTCGAAGAGATCATGATCATGACCATAGCCATGTCTTAAATCGTACATTTCTCTTTACCCTCCCATTTGATTGTAGGGCAATGTTGTCAGCCCCAGCCCAACCCAGTCGATTTTTATTCCTTTTCTAGACAGTTTTTGTATTCAATTTGTGTCGCCTCAAATTGCTTTGCCATCTGTCTGGTTGGGAGTGCTCCACATAATAATCGCCAATTTTAAGCTTTATCTCCAATGACAGTTCTTTAAAGGATTGGAATGTGACATCGACATCCATTCATTTTTATTACCAGTATGAAAGAGTGGACTGGCATGTTAAAAGCCCACAAGAGCTCCCCCTACATGAAGGTCATTTGGAGCTGGTTGGGGTTGTGCAGTCAATTCCGCAGAAATTACTCACTCTCTCAGACTGGACTTGAGTGAAGTGAGTGAAAATCGTGTTTTTTCGTAATTGCTTACTCCATTCTTGTCCGGCAGTATCCCCTTCAGCTAGTCTTTGAAGTTGAGGAACAAACTCAAAAGTTATTCCCATGTTGCATGCAATTGCTAATGAAATGACCGTAAATGATCCCCATTTCATCTTTCCCAAATTGGGGGAAATGTCCGGAATGACCTTGATAAGTGTTTATGATGATGCAGAAGCAGGGGAAGAGAAAATATAAACAAATTGGATGGATGCAAACAAAGTGGCAGAAAGTCAACAAAATATTTACATGCATTAAAGTTCATTTTTCTTTGATAAGGAAGGAACAAATAAGGAAGCAAAAAGAGTGGAGCAATAATCTTTTGAAAGGGAAATTATTAAATGAATTCAGTTTCTCTCTCGCTTTATCATACAAGCCATGTGTATTTATTTGAACGTATTATGAATGGGAAGTCACCCTTGCCTGTAAACATTTTAGTCGATTCCAAGTTTATAGTCATATCAATTCCATTTGACTGTGAAATATATAGGACATATACGTACATAATAGGCCATTTCTTGATTGTCCTTTTTAGCCAAATTGAATCTTTTTTTAAAGTGCTTGCTTTTTTGCATCCATCCTGACTATGACAAATACAAACAAATAAGTGGTATTAGAAGATCACTTTGATCACTTATTAGAAAACTGGAAATTTAAAAAATAGGTAAATGAATCTGCTTATAGTAATATTGAATTCCTTAGAAAAATTTAAACTATTTAGTAGTATCGAGAATGATAATGGGATTTTGAAATGAGCTCTATGAAGTGAACATGATTAATTTCCTTTTGTCTTTTCCTTTTTCCCGAATGTTTAATCTTCTTTCATTCCATTCATGTTTCGCATAGCATGTGAATATTCTTCTGTAGTTATTACCTGTAGTATGGCTGTTACTCTAATTGTTCTTATTTTGGAGGACAGGATTATTTTTTGAATGGATTTTGATCTTTTTCCTGGGAAAGGAAGCAGGAGAAAACTAATGACCTTGTTAAGTCCTCCTCGGGCATTTTAATTATAATAATGTGGAAAAGTTAAGACCACGCACCTACAATTTATGTACCTCATCTCATTCCTCATACCTGGTAGTTATAAGTCTTTTATTATTTCAGTTCCACTGACCTTTCCAGAAACAACTGACGCTGGCATTTTCTTTAGAAATTTAATTAGTGATGTAGAAAAAAATACTTTCATTCGCATTTCTGGCGATCAGCCTACGAAATATAGCAGCTTAACAAAACAGGGTAGAATTAAATCCGAAACAATCTGACAAAGAGAAAAATGCAAAGGAGAAGCTGTACAAAGGGAACCCCAACAAAATAATGCTCCCTTTAATTTTAATCAAATCTTCTCTTTTGCAAGCTTTCAGTTCACTTTAACCCTTTGCTAATATTAAATAAATTTTCTTTTAAAAAACATAAGAAAATGAAATTTGAAGTGAATAATATAAGATGCATTGCATTGCATACTTTGCCCATTCAATAAAAATAAGATCAAGACCCAAATTAGAGCATATTCATTTGGTGCGAATGAGCATATTGTTCCCTCCGGCAAGCCTTCATATCCATAACTTTTCTGTGCAATTCCCCCAACATGGGATATTGCATGAGCTGAGAGTGAAAGTGAAAGGACAACTTTCTCCATTCACCATATCCATCTGTTCATTTGCTGTCAGTTCCCATTTATTTATGATGATGCTGATGTTGATGTTGATGATAGAGAAACTTTTGATGTGCTTGTTTCGCAATGTTTTGTTTTCCTAACGAATAATAATTATGTGGTGCTGTTGCCCCAGCCCTCCAGACTACACCCTCCTATTTCTTAGTAATTTTCGCAAGCTGGTTAGATTTAATCACATAAAATATAATATGGTTGTATCTGTATCATATTGTATGTGGGGCTTGACTTCGTTGCGTTGGCCTCATTGATTGTGTGTGTGCTGTTTAGGCACTCATGCATATGGCACAAAAAGGGATATGAATATGATCTATGATTTCCTCTTACATTTGTCCCTTCCCCTTTTCTAAGAAAATTATCTCATGAAATAAATAACGGTACCTAATGAAAGGAAAATAAGCTTCCATGTATGTATTTAATTTAAATTAGGGAGCCATTTCTTCATCCCCATAAATGCGTAGTAGTTAGGAATTTACAAGTTTTCCTTTTCCCAGAATTTTTTGACTAATGCCCCTGCCATGATTGGAGTGTAATGCAATTCCACAACTCCACAAGGATATCAAAATATATATTGTATTATGCACATAGTTTATTATACAATTCCCCTTGAACTCACATCCCATTTACTTGATACTTTCTCCAGCTCCCTTTGATCTGCAATGTTATATGTTCTCAGTTAATATGAGAAGTGATGGAGCAATCCGGACCAATGACGTAGTCCACTGAAGTTCCAATGAGGAAATAAATCAAAAAGTCGAAAGAAATACATTATATAAAAATGAGGCAATAAGTTTCAAATGATGATTCATGATGATCCAGTTACAGTTTCGTAGTAAAAATTGTATTAAGCAATCAAGTAGTATGATTCCCCCCTCAAAAACAATTTTGGGGAAGATAAGATGAAAGCGAATGAGTATATTATTTAAAATGTGATGAAGAAATCTGAAATCTTTTACGAGTTCTAATCTTTAATTCGTTACTTGGTATATGATAGTGAAGTGTTTACGAAAGCACCATCCCCCAAAAAATCTTCCCATTTTTTAGAATGTTTTTATATTTGGATAGTAAAAGCCAAGGGAGATGGGACTGAGATAACTACGTCCCTGTCCTTGAATAAGGTCTATATAGGTAGGTGTACTTGGTTGCGTACTGCTTTCTCCAAGATAAATAAACAGCTCGATTTTTACAGAATGTTTTCAAATATTTCGGGGAAAATATATATCCGCTACTGCGTAAAAATGTGGAAAGTAGAACTTTATCTAACCATATTTGTTTGCAGACTATATGTACTCATATTCTTTGTTCAAGCCCCAGGTGTAAGATGGATGATATTGATGATCTGATATCTGTTGTGGAGCATATCATGTATCATCAATATCACTCCAAATCCAAGCATGCCGAGTAGTCCTGTTGTGGGATTAAAAGTAGCGTAATTTTTAGCACATTATTATGCATTTAATGTACGTGGAAGGGATAACGAGGAGATGGAGGCGTTCCGGTGAATTCTGCAATAATAAGATTATGATCCCAACATACGTGGGAAGGGGGACGTGTGATTTTAATGAATGAGAGCATATCCACATCCACCAAACTCCAAACCCAAACTAAAGCTCAAAGTTGCATTTAGGTATTATGGTTAAAGGCAACGTAAATATTGACTGTGTAGAAGAGACGGAGATTTTTTTAGATGATTTGATTAATTAAGTTAATTACGGGACTTTTGTCAGCTTGGGAAAATTTTCCCATTCCATGAACAAGTTATATATTTTTAGGATTGTTTTCAGTAGTTCATTTAAATAACAAGGAAATAAATAGGTTGGATATTTCCCAAACTAAACAGTAAACAGTTACCGATAATAGTGCTCAATGTACTATATTTAAATGTTTCACAACTTTTGCCGATATGTTGTATGTACATGCCCATTAAAGTACCATTTACCCTTTTAAGCACTCTCTACTCCATACATATTTAATTTAACAGTGGATTTTATTCTGGATTTGGTTTTTTTCCCCTTTCAGATGCGTACTGGCTCCTATGACAAGAATGGGTCACCCAACTCGTCTGCATCCGACGTGAGGATTTCTCCGTTGGCCGAGTCCAAAACCCCATCCCACTCTCAGTCATCGCTTACTTCATTGAATGACAAGCCATTATCACAGAGCAGGTAAGTGGAAAAGTGGCTCTTAAAACTCAAGCAAAAAAAAAGAGAAAGTAAAGTAGTTGTAAGCACTAAATTCTGCACATACAACGTATATGCCAGCTCCAAAAACTTCATACATTTATTTATATCTATATTCATATGAGAAAATGCTCATATGTCGATATGCCAATGTCTTGAGACAAATTTTGAGGCTGGAGGGCTCCGTCCTTGTGAAAATAATTCTATTTGGGGTTCCGGGGAAAGGGATCAAACAATGAATGGGTGGGTGAGTGACAATCTAGGCGTATAAAATGCCATGATAATGGGGACAGGGAAAAAATATGGTGGGGGAAAAAAGAGCTTACTTTATTCCGGGCTAGTCTTTATTTCAATGGACAAATTCAATCACGACACGACCATGTCATGCCATATTTACTCTAGGTACTTTACTCACAAGGTTATACCTACGCCTATGGCTATATGAGATTATTAACAATATGCCATATAACTAACTACATTCTATTCAGTTGTTCGGGCTGTCGTTTTGTATGTCATGAAAAAAATATGCTTCAATCCATTCATTGTGAATGAGATTCACCGGGGGAGGGAGTGAGTGAAGAATGGAATGAAATGGAACATTTTTTTTTACTTTTCTCTTTCTTTCAGACGGGCCTCCCGCTGCCTGTCACCATTGCTGATCCCCCCGAAATCTCCCACACCATCCGACAGTTCCAATAACTCTCCGGCTCCCCTCTCCCCCTTGTTGGGGACACTTCAACTGGATCTATATCAGAGGAAGGACATCACGCTATTTTTGCCGAAAGACAAGCAACCCGGATCAAGTCCCCATGATAGGAACCCTTCCCTTGGCAGGATACACTATCGACTTAGATACGATCTGGATAAATCTGATCTACATGTTCACGTGATTGAAGGTAAGGACACTGTGGGATGGCAGGGGGAAAACATTTATTTTCTTCGAGAAGAAAAGGGTGCTAACATATTTACACTGGGATGTGCTATTCGGTAAAAATGTGAGGAACTCAAAATTAAAAGCTTTCTCTTGAAAATGAAATTCCGCTTTGTTCAGTCAGACTGTTAAATGCATTTGGATTGGGTCTCCATTCTCGAGACAGTTACATGATACATGGTAAAAACCAAAGATCTCGAAAGGAGGAAGGAAGCCATAGATGCGAATTCTTGTCTATATTATTTTAGCGTGACTGAATTAAGTAGTGTTCGTCCTTGTCTGTAGTCTGTAGTGGTCCATATTGGAATTGCTTAGAAAAATAAGAGCCGTTTCTGTTGAAAGGAGAAGCCCCATCCATCAACTGGAAGTAATCTAGTAATCTTAATTAAGTTTATCTGGTTGGTTGTCAGACATTTTGGTTTCCGAAATAAGTATGCCCAAAGTATATAAAGAGTGGATGTAGATGTGCCATAGTCATAATAACATAACATAAGCCTTTTCTTAGCTGCTGGAATAATCTCAGCAAGCCTCCTCCCTACCTGTTTATGGGGCTAGACTCATATTATCCCTATCAGGCTATTATTACAGGAAGTAAATTACTTCTGGAAAGTTTCTCCCCAGGGATGAGCTTGTTTTGAGTAAGTGGGGAGATAAAAATATCATCCATTCTCAAAGAGATAATGACGTTGGGTATGTAGAGAGGGGAGGAGATAAGACAACTCTACTCCGACACGACATGAAATGAAATTCAGTTCTTCTGAAACATTATTCCAGAAATAATACATTTTCGCGGGATCGGGTCCGTGATGGCGAAATGGGCCTCGTTAATTCAGAATCAGAAAATTATGAAAGGATTGATGAATGGATCATTACCTCACCTATCCATACGTCATAAACTTTTCTATGTAATATTTTTAATGTATTCTTTCTTGTTCCTGGAAGTATTACGGACATACCCTATTAGTGTGGTCATAATCTCTGTCTTTGTTTCGTAACATCTTTCTGATTCATTAACTTTAAAAATAGCACGTCTTAAAATGCAAAGGATAGATATTGCAAAAAGACAAATAGGATCAGGATACGAAGAAAAGAAGCTTAGAAGGCAAGAGTAAGGAATAACAACTTATGTGAAAGGATTTTTCCTTAAGAAGATGTACTTATATAAACAAAATATAAGTATGGCTTATTTATTGGTATTTATAGATTTGTATTAGTTAGGAATGTTCATAATTATCCACCCGGTAATATTATAGGGAAAGTTGATGTTATTTAGTAATTATACTTCTACTGATTGAAAATCCTTTTCCGGAATTTATGAAGAAAAGTGACCCATATTGTTGTAAGTAGATACATTCACGTTTACGGAAAATGCTTGTCATTATCCTAATTACTGAAAGTGTCCAGTTATTAGATACTCTGAATAAATAGAATGCTTACATATTTTTTCAACGTGACTTGTCAGTGAGGGTATTGCATAGGTACTTTTGGTCCACTTCAACTTCCACATCCAATTATTATGTTATGAAATGCATCATATTTGAAACCAGAAAGAAATCTTATAGTTTTGCCTGAAAGCTTCCTCCTATTTCAATTCATTTATAAATACACTTTATAATATCCAGGTAGAAAGAACTAAAGTTGAGTTGATGACATTAATTTCCACGAAACTTTCCAAGAAAACTGGAAAGCGAAGGAAATGCTCATGAAGGCAAACAAAATTGTATAAACTATAACTTTCACTTTACCAAATATTAGTTTCTCAGGAACTAAAGTGGCAAGCTGTCGCTGTTGTGTACAGTTAGTAGAAGTACAAACAAGAGCAATCTATTTATTTTATTTCATATGCCAATGCCAATCTCAGTAGAGCAAAAGTATCCGTCTGGATTCAACATGCCTTTTTGGTAGTTCAAAAGTTCAATACGTCTCGTGTCTTTCTTGTCCATTGATGAGAATTGCAGCCAGGCCAGTAATTCATCAGAAATATGAGCCTGTCTTGTCTTTAGTTCAAATATTAACAGTCCTGAGGGGGAAATGTTAGTACCTATGTGCCTTTTCGTCACAGTTGGACTTCCTTTTCGTTGATTTCCAATGAAGTACCTTGTCAGGAGAGGTTTAAGGAATTTCAAAGTTGTATTACATAGAATGTTTTAAAAAAAAGAGCATATTATCGAGAAATAGCTTGCAAAGAAATTTTTTGGAAAAGTCTTTCCGGAAATGGCTGAAATATGAAGAAATGAAGGGGGATCCTGGGAAAAGGTAGATTTGTAGGAATATAGGTTGCTTTCCTTAGAAGTTTGGAACCCTTTATGATAAAAGTGAAAGGAAGAGGAGTTGCCTTGAGCATACGTAGGTAATGGTAATAAATACATTCAGTTGGGAAAATAAATTGGATTCCAATTTATTGGCACATATTAGTTCCTTGTACACAGAGGCATAGGGTAATTTAAACGAGTTCCGCTTCCGTAATTAGGTATTGAACGTCTCGGGTTTTATAACCTCCTTTTAAGTTAAAACATGTAGACATATCTTTTGGAAAATCGATCAGCTATTGAAATGCGAGAAGCGATTCAATAAACTAGAGTCAGTTGGAAATTGGAAAAGCATGAATAAAAATTAAATGCAAAATATTCACTGGAAGAAAGACGCATTCAAACTTGGCGTTTGACTTGTAAGCAAAAATTGATTGTCATCCTGTCACAGGTGCACCATTGCTGAAGATCAAAAAAGGCGACAGACAGACCTATCAAGATACATAACATGGTCTTTAAGAATCGGGATAGTCAGTTCAGTAGTGTCAGCAAAATGTTTTGTAGGATGAGTACCCAACATTCATGAATCATGTATGAGCTATTCAAGCTCGAGAAATTATGCATTTGACATGGACTAGATCTGAATACGAATGATTTTTTCATCTAGAAAAGAAAGGGTTTCGTTCTTCGTTGTGACCTTTGTTCAGGTGCAGGAACAATGTACTCAACCCAGTCATATTTAATATTTAATGATATTTTGAGTGGTCGAATATGGCCTTAATATAATTACCCTTTTCTTCCAAGAAGCCTAATTGAATATTTTATTTAGCTGAAACAAGCTCACTAATTATATCCTGTTTGTATGTATTTCTGAACAGCCCACGATTTGGCTGGGAGCAGCCAAGGTGGATTTAACGACCCTTACATTCGAGTGTACATGTCTCCGGAAGTGGATTCAAGGAAAAGACAAACCAGCATTCATAGAAATGAGCCGAATCCGTATTTCGATGAACATTTCAAGTTTCCAGTTTCACAGGATGATCTCAAGGAAAAGATTCTCATTTTGCAGGTATGAACAAGGACATGGGAGAAAGACAACATTATCCTTTTGAGTTTCCCCATAACTAAAGCAAACAGGCTGAATTAGGCAACTTGTATGTTTTCAGGTGTTTGATTACGACCGTTTCTCACGAAATGATGTTGTTGGCCAAGTTTCGATGAGGCTTGAGGATTTCAACGTTACCAGCAACCTGGAAGTGTGGGCTGAAGTTGTGAAAAGTAAAACGGTAAGGAAATCGGCCCTGAGGTCAATTCCCATAATAATATTTAATTTAGATATGCATTTTTCTGAACTGGAAAATATTATTTAGCTAAATTTGAGAGAATAATTATTTTCATGTAGAACTAACAATTTTCTCAAGTTACCCCTAAACAGCCTTTTGAATGGCCTGTTAATATACGCATTACGAATGACTTGAAACTGTTGCCCGATGAAGAGGAAAAACTTAAACAAAGACACATATGCATGACAGTTGACATTTAATTAACCAGTCCTACTTTTAATTATGCATTTCAGCCGTCTGGTGAGCGACAAGAGATTCTAGTTTCCCTGTCATACCTCCCATCCGCAGAGCGTCTCACAGTCGTCTTGCTCAAGGCCAGGAATCTCTACTCACCGCCAAACAAAGATACACTCGGTAACTTTCTCCTCCCTATTCACTCACTAATTAATTAAAAGTTTTTTAAAAATTTATAATTGGATGAGTGGGCCATATGAAGACATTTCATTGCGTGATAATGATGATGATGATAGATACAATGGAGAAAGTCCTTTCCCAACCTAGTAATGATCTTGACTTTGACTTTCGTTGTATTTTTACCCCCTAGACCCATATGTCAAGGTGTATATGATTGGGAGTGGCAAGAGATTAAAAAAGAAAAAGACAACTGCGAGGAAGAATACAAACAGCCCGGTTTGGAATGAGGCAGTTTCCTTCTCCATTTCTCCATCAACTTTGGCTACCGGCGCGATTGAGGTAAGGGAAGGGAATGTGACGTAATGCTTGTTTCGAAAGAGCTTTCTCTTTCACATGCCTACGTCGCAAAAAAAGTATGAGCATTGTGAAAAGTTAAGAACTGTTCAATTGTAAAAAAAACATATTTAGCAATCCATTCAAGACTTTGCACAACTTGCTCCATATTTCTGGAGCTTTTCTTGAAGTTTTCAGTATGCTTCTGATAACAGTGTTAACCGTGACGGGGACATTTTATAACTTTGTCTTGTTATTTTCCTCTTTAGATTTGTGTACTGGATCAATCGAACGATTTAATGGGGACGAGCTGTCTCATCGGCTCATGCATTCTAGGACCACGGGAGAATGGATCAGAACTCGCTCATTGGCAGGAGATGAGCCAAAACTTCCGAAAATCAATTGCCATGTGGCATGTGCTCACTTGAGCTACGGAGAAACGTAAATCCCTTCCTATCATCATTCCCTATTTCTAACTTTTTCACTCATGTTAAGTTTGAAATATAATTGTACTGTTTATAATAATTATGTATATATTTAACCTTCTCAAGTTAACCAGTTGACAATGCACATGTTATAAAATGCGTATTTGATAGATATACTTAAATAATTGACATAATTTAAAATTCAATGTACGTATAAGTAACTACATTGTAAAATATTTTACCTAGTCATTATTAGCAGAATTAAGTCATCATCATCAGCATAAACTTTTTTCCGCAGCACGTGGAGGATGAGTGACGTGTAAATACTAATTCCAAGATAAAGTTTGAGTTCACCTAAATTCTCCTCATCTCACTTTGCCAACCCACATTTTGTGGTTAACAGTGAACATACATGGAACATGTGTGTTTCCAGAAACAATCACACACCTTCGGTCTATAATTATTGTTATCTTTTATGTAGTACAAGTGTGTCAAACAGAAACAGATATATTGGTAAAATATGGTTGATGTGTTGTGTTGTCGAACAATTGAAGCAGGTTACATAGCCGTTGTTGAAGAGCACATTTGATTCATCATCACCCAATCCAATTTCCAATCATTTAATCATAGCATTAGCTTAGCATTTAAAATATAGTTGGTTAGTTGGCTAGAGAGAGTGTAAAAAACTAAATTGTAGCTTGGGAAAGATGGCGATGGTGTACGTGATTAAAATATGAGGAGAAGTTTGATTGGAATAGGTAATGTCGTGTGACCATTCATGATCACAAATTGTCGTATTGTTAAATTGTTCCGTTGAAAGTTGAAACTAAAATGACCCTTTGCCCTTTTACGATTGCTAGCAAATGGCCAACTTGACTTGCCCCACGTACACATACTTGAGGAACTCGGTAATGAATATATTATGATTAGGTACATGTCAAATTGTCAGCGGGAAATGTTACCTAACCCCAACCACTTAACCTTCACCAACCTTCACCCTTCATTTGAAATGCAAGAACTTTCTATTTGTTTATGCCACAGTGTACAATTTATATTTATGACATGATACGACATGACATAATGCAATGGAACGTAATTGCTGACGTAGGAATAGTAAATGACTGTAGCGTAAGGATAGTCCATGTAATTAACTCTTACAATAATGTCAAATGTTTTTTATTGTAGAACCTTGCTACGTAATGTATAAAATAGGTAAGCTGCGTAATCGGAGAAGATGATTAACGTGAAATTCAGAATTCAGTATAGGATGATGTGATGTCTGTGGTAAAAATGATTAAGTGACAATGCGACGGTACGGGGTGACCTACATCAATCTTTTGAAATAACCTTGCAAAAATGAAAAAAAAAATGTGGTTGGGTTGGATGGACAGACTTTCCTTGGAAATATATTTATAATCTGAAATGGAATGGCTGGTTTCGGAATGCGGACTATGTGATTCGGATTAACCGGGATGTACATATGACGTAAATATTCTATTCAATCATGCCAAGTTAATAAACCTAAATACTTGATAGGAAAGGGAACTCAACCGGAATAACAGTTACTTTTTATGTAGGTATATCAGAATGACGATGAGATGAGTCTTGTGATTTTGTTGATGCGAGGAAGTTTGAGTGTTTCTGACGAGTTGACGATGTGATACGTTTCATATGACTGTGACATGTTTATATGTAGGTATGTGATAATTAATTATTAGTTAGGCTTGCAAACCCGAAATTCTAACTCTACATTCAGTTCAGTTCATACTCTTAACTACAATTAATAGCTAAAAGGAATACTAATCAGATGAGAAGGAGAAAGTCTCACAAAATGCAATTTTAATAGGGAGCCACTTTAGAAAGGGACTCCGGAGAAGGTTGCCGGTTGTAATGAAATCAATCAATTGCATGCTTAACTGTTAAGTAATATGCTTGAGACTAAAAATATATTAATATGAGTCTGAAAAATCAGTACCAAATGAAATATTATGATATATGTAAAAGCCAACGTATGGGTGTGTCTGTGAATTAGCCAAGACCGCATTGTCAGTATATTTCCTATTTAAAACAAGATTCCGGTCGTATTATAAGCAAGTAAAACTTGCTTTGCAATTTGCATATAATAATAAACTATAAACTTTCGCAGATTCGTTCCAACTTCCAATTCCAACTGATAAGCTTCGTGGAACTTGGAATTTTGGAATAGGATATATTATCCATGTCATCATAAGAATTAACTACCTAAATTGCATACGTACGTACTTACAGATATAAGTTGTTTGTAGATAATAATGTTGTTGTTATACAGTCGGTTTTTCCACATACCCAAACCCAGTAATTAAGTGGACTTTGTCATATCAAATTTTAATTAAGTTGTTATCATGATCAAATTATCCTCATGTGACTCCGGTCATTTGGTTGTCGTTGTCGGTAGGCTTATCATCAGAGTCCGAGTACAAATGACAGGGGAAAAATTGCGTGTAGTATGCGTAGAGTGATGATATGATAGATATGACATGATCGTGCGATTTGTGACGTGTTTTAAGCTTACTCAGCTAATACCTAGTTTTATTCCATTTCCATCTCTAATAAAAAAACTTTAAACAAGTTGCGAATGTGTAAATGAATGATTTGCAAAGGGAAAACATTTTTAATCCAAATTTTTACTACAAACTCGTAAACTATGTATTGAGCAGGGAGAGTCGACAGGTCAGCGATTTCCTTGACATAGTAAAGTACACAGGCTAGTCTGTCGTCCGTCGTCGTATGCCAGGCTTATCTTTATCACCCATATCATATATCGATATCACTTGTTACTTCTGTTCGCATGATTTTTTTTGAGTTTTACACTTTTTTTTTTACTGAAATTGAAGATTTTAATGACATTTTCATTGCCAGACAAGACGCCAGAGCAAACATTGCCGTTCGTTGTCGCCTTTTTCATTCGTACAAAACATATTTTTTAGAGGAGATAACAATCCAAAACCGATATGAGCCGGTTTAAATCCAAAAATCCAACATAATTGAAGATGAAGGGTGACATGGTAGGCTGTTAAAGGGGAATGGTCAGAAGATGAGGAAATGATCCGATCGATCATCAAATCAAATGAGTAATGAGTAATGACCAGCGCTACTTTTACAATGATTAAAATGCTCAGCGAAAAAAAATTATGCGTGACTTTTCCAATCAGTGGAGAAGAATTAGTGGAATCACAGATAAGTACGTAGTATGTAGTGATGCTGATTGACGGTGATGAGCATTTCCCAATATATTCTTCCTTGTCCACTCCACTTTATCCAGTTGATAACCAGTTTAGGGCGAATATTTTATTGAAATTTACTGAAAAAAATGTACCTGGGAATATTTAATCCTGATTCGAGACAGAGAATATAATTCATTTTGAACATTGTAATTATTTTGCCCAATAGTTCTCCCCTTTTTACCTGCACTTTTTAAACTGGAGACAATTTGCAGTTTGTAACTTTCTTTAAAGTCTAGCATATATAGTTGAGAATTGCGAATTTGCCAGTAATGCAATGTGACCTGTTAAGCATTGATTGATAAGCTTACACAGGAGATCATTCATACCAATGAAGCGCAACGAATATGTCATAGGTCAGGGCAAATGACTTTCTGAGATTCTAATGCTGATAGTTGAGGAAAGTAATTCAACTGAAAAGAGCGATTATTATACAATTTTTTCAGCAAATGTAAAAAATAACGAGGATAAAGGACATGTCATGTCTTGAATAAATTGTATCAGATTTTAGGATAAGGACCGGCGATCTTGCTTGTAACTTGCAATGAATAGGTGAACTTGTTTATGAAACTGATTTTGCAAAGGTCTTGGAAAGTTTTAGAAAACAAACGTACATATTTTTGAATAAAGTAAATCTAGATGAATGAGAAAATGTAAATGTTAGTTTGTACTCTTGTTAGGGGAAATATTGCGAAAGAACGTTGTTTAGACTAACTAAATGAAAGCGTTGTAATCAGCATCCTCGTAAATATTGATTAAAAATTACGAAATATACTAATATAAGTTTAGAACGCGAAAAATATTTTTATCATAGAACATCAACTCGGAAGCAAAATTGCGTAAGAAAAAAACTACAGCTAAAACTAAACTAAAACTACAAAATCAATTACATATTGTTATTCATTAAAAATTTAAGAAAATATGAAAGGATAACACAAACAAAAACCGAGCATCGGTAATTTAAGTAATTAACGAAAATCTAGGTAAGTTGCTTGAATTGTTATTATTATAATAATAGAATTGTCGTTAGTACCATAAAACTAATTGTAAACCGAACTCTATTAACAACATCCATTTGTAATTTTCGTTACTTAACTTATCCTTCTCTGGTTGGTTCTAATTGTAAGCATACCTATGTAAAAGTAGGTGCAGATCAGCTCTGGAGATTTATTGTCTGAAAGCTAACTAATTGTAAGTAAAGTAAGTTTATCCATTTTGATTAAATCAAGAATAAGATATGAAAAGATTTTATGATATCAGCGAAAAATGTTCATTATATAACTAAACCTGATTGGAACTTAATCTGAAACCGAAATGAAATGCGTGTTAAACTAAACTCATGTACGTACGTATTTTTGTTTACTACATAAGATAGCTACATAGTATTATTGATATAAGATGATGACTGTTACATACTTCAAGGAAAAAAGTTGCAAAAAATAAAATTGTATGTGTTTATTTTCTAGAAAACAAAATAAGTCTTGTTTTGTTTGCTCTCAACACAAGTAAATACTTTGTAAACCGGATCATTAAGCACTACTCATTCATGATCATCGTCATCAGCATACTCATCATCAGCATAAAATTGCTTACACTTGACATAATATTATGCATGTGCATACAAACAAATAAATACTTAAATTTTAAATACGCATATGAAATGATGACGAAAGAGTTTTTACATGAGTCGAGTTTATGTGGTACAGTTTTGATTGTGACGATAGATTAAATATTAATTAGTGTATTGTGTACTTTACACTTGTCGATGACTGGGCGGATTCATCATCACAGGCTGAGGCTATAGATTTTCATGACAAGACAAAGGACAGTCTTAAAGACGCTATTTTGGAGAGAAAAAAATTTGTTTTGAAATTGGGCAATCTACATTTTTCAATTCGTAATTACGTATTTAAAATATAAAGTTGATAATGATGATTAATGTTCCGTAAATTATCTTGGCGGGGCAAGGAGCCTAATATACCTTTCCAGAGCAGCTATCTTATCCGTTTCAAGATAAAAAAAATGTTTTCATCAAATCAAAGTAATAAAATTATTTTGTATTTGCTTCTCCATTCCATATCTCCCGTTCTTGCTAGAGCACAAACAGTTTCGCAATTAAACTTTCTACCAGTTTCTTGAAGGAAGCCCATGGACAAAATTGTTTATAATTTACCAAAACTTGAAGACGACGACAGAGAAGATTCAGGATTGATCCCTGAATAAGATTATGATAATGGAGGCGTCAGCTAGTCATATAGGTAGGTAGGTATCCCTACTTACTCCATACCATCATGATCATGTAGACTCTGTTCTACTACGCAATTTTCATTTATTATCTCAAATGGTTTGAATGAACTGAAGCAATAATTATAAGCTGGATTAATCCAGCTTCGCTTGTGAACTATGCTACTCTACCTATTATAGTTGTTCTTGTATTGCAAGATGCTTTAATATGTACTTTCCAGCATTTTTAATGCAGTTGAGTTGAGTTGAGAGGGAGTAGTCCAGGTTGATCTCCAACAAGTCCAACGAGTTAAATCTGTTTCATACATCACATCAGATCATGATGGGCTGGCTGTAAATAAAATGTTGGTGATGGTGATGTCATGGCCTAGATTTGAGGGAGCAGGTTTTACTACCAAGTCAAGACGTAGTAAAAGATTCTCTGGATCTCTGGAAGCTGGAACTTGAGGACAAATGCACCTCACTGCTACTACCTAATAATACTTTCGTTCTAAATGCATATTATTATTCTTCTTATCAGAGGACCCATCTAAACATTTAAGTTGGTTCAGACTAGTATCATTCATTATCATGAATAATCTTTTTTGAGAAGGTGCCAAGAAATATGAAACTAAAAATAAATCCTCTCATCTTTCTGGGAAAAAAAATCTTAATTAATTAAAGCACTTCATGCATACATGGTCACTATCAACATCAACCTTCATTTAGTTACCTTCCAGTTTTCCAGTTTGCTCGGATCGTGAATCTGTTTAGGAATTAACAGGTTCATGAAACTTACAAACTTTATATCGACGTTTTTGACTGTTATTTACTAAGCAAAATGCAATACAAATTAATGTTTACAAACAAGAGATTAGCAAATCTCCTATTATCATTTTGTATTAATTACTAATTAGTACTATTTATTATTGTCCATTCAATTTTGCATGCAAGCTAATTCCGACATGTTGAAAAGCATTTATTTTCATTCTTTCATATCATATAATGGAGTGAATCATTAACTTATCAGTCATGAAAAAGCAAAGAAGGAAAAAAATGTGCAGTCATATCAAAATCATCAATACCACCATCACAGATCATTTTCTCTCACTCGACAAATCAAAGTTGAATGGAACACATTTCCACACGTCCATGTTCCATGGAACACATGGAGGATGATTTTGACTGATCGTGAGTGAGCTGATTTTGAACTGACTTGCTCTTTCTTATCATCTTATCATTACTCTATTGCGTAGTAAAAATTTGCTTGCACACTGACTGTTCTATGCAGTTTCGTTCCCTCATCCCATCATACATAATAATATTATTATCTTCCATTCCATTTTCATTACTAATATCAGTATCGCATGTGCGAAATGAGAAGGATGTGCAATATTGACTGGCGTAGCTCGCAGTTAGTCATTCAACCAAATAATATTTTTCATTCCAATTCCATATTTGGCAGTTATTTATATTTAGATTCCTTCGTTCAAAACAAAACGTGTTGCAACTGCCAAAAAAACTCAGGGATTTTTTAAGCCATGAGATGAGATGAGTGCATCATTCATTATTCATCGATGATAATATCAAGCCAATAATAATATGACCACAGCTGCAGGATGCAAAACCAGTCTTATCATCTTTTTATTTTAGCTTTAGCAATTTCTTCCCTTCTCAGTCTCATACAACTTTTATCATGATCAGCTCATATCTATCCCTCATTCTCGGGGTAAATGAATTACTACGCAAGGTAAAGAATTAAAAAAAGAAACTGCGCAAAAAAGACCAGACACGCAGACCCCCACCCATACATTTTGAACAAAGTTCACGTGGACACTTTCTGGCTCTGACTTGAGATGAGATATGCAACGGCCATGACTTGTTCAGCATTTTTTATTGCATAGCAAACTCAACAAAAACAATCAGACATAGACAGAGAAATACCTACCCAACCCAACCACTATTTAGCCTTTTGGGGCTCTCTCTTTTCCTCTATTCTGTAACAGCTAACGAACTAACAACAATAACAAAACAATCATGATTTCCTTGCATGCAAAACTTTTTGTTATTGTTGTTACTGTTATGTAGGTAGCTATATTATTATCCCAGTACCGTGTTCCGTTTAGTTTGGGATGAGAGTAATAAACCCGAACCCGACCAACGCAATATTTTTGCGTAAAAATTTTGTAAATTTTTTCACTCTCATCTCTTCCCATTCCCATCATATTCCTTTTTATTGTTCGGGTGGACTGGACTTTGGACTCCCCAGTCTCAATAATAACGTTCCGATTCAATGAACCTTTCAAAAACAAAGTCTTAAATAGGTAGAAGGATATGTATGTATATGAACATGATCTGAATCTGATATCTTCACACAGACCATATATAAGGTGTCTGCATGTAATTGACCTAGACTAAAAAAAGTGAGCATCAAAACATGGACCATGAGACGAGAGGAAATATGTAGTTTTTTACCATGAATTGTGAATAATAATAGATTTGCTTTGGTCAGACCTAAAATACAGGAAGTAGCCGATGGAGGATGATAGTTTAAGACTTTGTTTTTCTTCGTGGTTGATGAATAGAATGAGTATTAAAATAAGTATAGTATAATAGACTGGATCTGGATATTTTGTTTTTGTGGGGCAACCCCCGACAAACAAGCTAGCTCAAAGTCTCCCTTCTCTATTTTGCTCAAAATGTACATATTTTTGTGTGAATGATGAAACTATTTTTATGCGTTTTGATTTAATTATTTTTATTATGGAAAATACTGAAAATTAGACGGAAATTATATGTCGTCGCAATTCTCTAAATGTGAGGGAGTCGGGATCAACGCGAGGTCAAAGATTGAATGGAAATGCACTAGAAAGGGAAAGGAATAATATTGCTTCATTGTGTTTGTGTCCAGCTTGTTGACACTCGGATCACTTTGTTCATTCAAAAAAGTAAAAAATGATAAGAATTCACATATAAGTAATGTTGCTGATGTGATTAGTTTTGTAAAAAAAAAATATAGTAACACACTTCCAGCCTATATCTTTTGTGATAATTGGAATCGATCGATGACTCGATGACTGTTGAGATGGAATTAAATTTTTATTGTTTAACATGGCATGAATGATGATGATGATGATGGGACAAGGAAATCAAAAGATTGACAAGGCCGAAAAGCATTTTTAATCCCACACAGACAAGCCAAGCCAAGCCAATCCACATATTTTATTTTCATTACGTAAGGAATGTTATGTCGCATCTCAAATATTTGTTGTGTCTTGCTTGATGTGGTATTTTATCTGGATGGATGGATGTGTGTAAATAAACATTAAATACGTTTCATTTTTAACTGTTTTCTTCCTTCAAACATTTTTTTTTGGAATAAGCCAAGAAGATGTCAATATTGTGCGTGAGCAAATGTTTGACATAGTTGGAGTTTATTTCTTTTGGTTCGTTACAATTTACAAGTAAAAAATATACCACGCTTAAGTACGTATCTACATAGTTTGAATTGGGATGATGATTCATTCCATTACATATTTTCATTTTTAACAAGTTTCCACTCCACGAGCCTTCCCAAGTGGAAAAAATCCTCACCAACTCGCGAGACAGATCGATTTCAGTGATTTTTTTCTCATTCTCGTGTGATTTTGTTTATCAACCTCAAGAAAATTTGTTAATGACAGCACTTCTCATTAGACAAAGATGTTATGTTGTGTCTCAAGTTCATTCATACATAAATACATTTTGAAATAAAATCTTTATTTTCATCAGAAAGGGAAGGAAATTACAATTAAATACATTTATACTTTTCTTTCGGCCTATGATCCCATATCCCATCCCAGCTTCAAATACAAACAAATGAATACATTTAATCAATTAAAACTGTCCATTTTCATTATGCTTACGCAATTATTTATAATTTCAGTAAACAAAAATGAAAGATGAAGATGATGCAACAAATAAGAAAAAATACTGCATCTTACTTACAAAAACAAATTGCCGTTCCACTACTCCCCCAGCAAGTTCATCACATCATCATTTTTTTGCAAGAAAAAGCAGAATGCAAGTCAAATCATCTCGTATTAGACATATTAATACTGGCTGTGAGAAAAATAGCATACAAAGCTGGTTTTATGATCTGTTATTAGTTGCATGCATCGATGCTTTTTCTTACAGAATTCTGATGAAATCCACACAGGATATATGGTCATAAAGTTAGTAAAGTAAAGTAATCTAATATAAAGAAGATGCGCTTAAAAACCATGAAAGGGGATGTGGGAGGGAAACAACTTTTTCTCACTTTTGCAAATATATATTTTTGCAGTTTACATGGCTTGGCTTACATATTGCCAATATACTTCAACTCACCAGCTTCATTGCATCATCATTTTATTCATCATGCATCACATCTTTATCATTTACTACTATGACTGGTCATCACCATATCATATCAGGATAAATTCATGCGGTTCTGTATAATTCATTGTGGCATACTCCGTAAAGCTACTTGCTCATCACGTCATGTTCTGATCTGGTGATATTATGTATTTAGAATTGCTTCAAATGCGTAATTATTACCAGTAATGTAAAACTATCCAATGCCTAATCCACATCTCATACATATTCGTGAGGAGACATAATATCCTTATTATGATGATTCTATGATTTTACGAGGAAAATGCAGGTTTCTTTCCATGTATTAAATGGAATATTAAGATTATACAGTGAACTGGCTTGGTTGACTGCAAAACAAAATTAATAGTTTTGTGGTATGGTTTGGATTTGGTTTGACTGCCAAGAGATGAGCAAAACATGACTAAGCCCCCAGAGGATATATAAGTGAGGAGAGCATCTCTGAGCTGCGTTCAGTTCAATGAAAACTTTCATGAAGAGAGCAGCAGCGCCGATTATAAGCGCAATATAACAAGTTTTGTTACGTATAAAATACTTTGTTCATTTTTCACTAGAAGCGTTACATATAAATAGCTTTAGATTGCATATAAGAGAAGCAGCATTGTTGAGAAGAAAGTATCGTGTTCAGTTCTCATTAAGAACTTGTTCAGTTCATTCACAACTTTATTCTGCCAATACAGTTTTGAAATAAATTCAAATAGACGATTGAGTGAATAGTTCTGTTAAATATTTAAAGTGTGATATTGCTCATCACTCAACTCAACCAAGAGATATATTTCTTTCACATTGGAAATCTAAAAATACAAACCGGTAAGTGTTCTGAATAAATTTGGTTACATTTTGGATTGTACGAGGAATCACTGACGATGTCTGTGATCTTCCTAATTGTTTATGTTCGTGTGCGATATGATGAGTGATTGTGTTGATTTCGACACATCGCGTTTTGAATCATCATGAATGATTCTTGTCTTAATGAATTTTTCATGACATTCTCTTTCCTTTTGCCCTCTCCATAAAACAGATCAAGATGACGATGAGATTTGGGTCAATCATCATTCACAAGCCGGATCCCAACTCGGACGGTAATCACAGCAGCAGTGATGACACTGAAGTCGCAGAAATTGCCGAAACTGCCGTGCAAAAATACTCCAACAGGGGGAGAAGGGAAGGGTCTACTTATCGAAAGAGGTCAGAACGTCAAAAGCGAATGATGGCCAAGGAAAGCCAGAGGAATTTGAGCCGCCGTTCCAGTAGCAGCTCCATTAGCTCCAACGAACTCCCCATTTTGCGGGGTCTCAGCGCATGCGATAAATCCGAACCCTTGAACCGTTCTCATTACTCCTTCCCTGCTGCAGTGGCGCTAATTGAGGATAGGCTGGCACATGAAACTAAGGAGCCCTTGAAAAATAAAAGTCACAGCCGCAGTCACAGTCAAAGCCCGCCCAGTAGCAGACGCTCCAGTTCCGGCTCTGCCAATGTGGAGGATTTAAATAATGAGCGATTGTTGGGGTTCAAAGTGTTAACGGTGGGATCATCAAGGACCTCATTGGACCTCCCCCAAAGGCGACCCTCTACCGTCTCAACTGATACAAGACTGTCCACTGCTACCAATAATTTTACCATTCCTGAAAACTTTTTTGATGAGGAGGAAGAGGAAAGTGGGTTGGTCAAGCTCCTAAAGAATCTTAACTTTGCTGAGAAACGTCGAAGGGAAAAGGCGGAGAGGGAGAGGCTCAACATCCAAAAATTACCAAGCCATATGAAGGAACAGTTAAAGCACATTTATGTCTATTAAAGTTGCGGAATGACCGTTTTTACCAAAAATAAGTTTGATGGTTCGATCGATGTACTGAAAATAGCAAGATAATTTATAGTTAATTTCTGTTCGTACCATAATGTAACATTTCCACTGTGATTTTTCTAAATGTATTTAGTAGTAAGTAGGTCGGAACTCGATAGTGCAAATAGTTTTTATATATAAAATATATCACAATTAAAATGAGTCTTGTCGATTGACACACGAAAAGAAGCGCAATGCCCTCTTGGTACCTTGCTTAATTTATGCATTTTTACTGTTAACATTTCCAATCGGTTTTCATCAAACTTCTACCTCTGGCAGGCAACCTACATTATTGTATTGTGAAGTCAACACTTGTACAAATACATTGCACAATAGCATTTGTAAATAAAGCATTCATTTCTAAATGCATTCATGTATTCATATTTTAGCTTTGCATGTAAACCGTAAAATGTTGACACATCGCTCATAAAATTTGCATTACGAATATGGCCCATTATATAATAAATATTAGTTAACTATCGTATTCATAAATATTTGACATTAACCGAAATGGGTAAGGAATTTTTTCAGTAGGGAATCGTTAATAGTAATTTATTCGGTAATTGCAGATTACGTAAAAGCTTCTTGGGAGAAAGGTCATACTGTGAAATGGTTGAAGTTCAACTAGAAATTACTCGACCAACTCAACCCATTAGTTTTATATGCATGACGTACCGTTACATAATCTAATCTATCTAGACTAAACCCGTCATTTATTATTTATCTTTACATTAAACATTTTTCTTTGCTTACTGATTACTGATGTCCTTGACGGCTTGACCTTAGCTTACGTGCAGGGACGTCATTAATGTTTCTTGACTTTTAGCGAGTTTTCCCATATATATGGGGCAGGTGAGTGATGGGAATATTCCATTGGAAAACAGTTTTAATTACAATATTGCCGTCTTCGACCGGACCAAAGTTCCGAATGGATATTAAGCAGAGGAACTCTTGTCGTTTCACTATTTGATATGAAATTGAAGAGGACTTTCAAGAACTCGGAGATGGAGATCTTGCTATTGGAAATTGACAATTACATACATATTATTACTTTCCCCTCACACTTTTTTATTCAATTTAGTCAGTTTGCAAGAATCATTCATGAGTCATGAGATTCTCGAGAAAATAATGAGACATAATATTGCAGACATTCCATATAATGCCAATAATAAACGGGGGAATAAAATAACAAATAATTCTTTGCTTTTGCTTCAATAGAGCAAGAAATACATTCACTTTTGCGTAAATAATTTGATAATAGCATATAGGAACTATGAGGAAAGCTGCTGTGTGAATGTGAATGTGTGTAATGCATTTATCTATACTCCCATGAGAAATATGTATGAAAAGGGAAGTTTGATCATGGAAGTTTCCAAGTTCTATAAAAAAAAATCTCGCACTAGCTTATGGCTTCGTTCGTTACTTCACATTCACATGGTCATTCTATTTTTCATATGAAACCCTAGAAAAAATACTTTTGAAGGCTCCGGAATTCATTGATGCTGATACATATGATGATGGTGATGATGAGGGAGAATTATTCCCCTCTGTTTACGATTAGTTAGGTGTATGCTTTCTCCCGGGGAAAGCAACAAATATAAAAGCCCGTGCACCTTTGCGCCGTTTTATTTATTTTTATAACAGGCCCAATGTAGTCCACCAACAGGTCTGTAAAATCTTGGCAATTTGAGTCTGTCCATGATTATGCCTGCACGCGTATATCATCTTGATTTAAAGAGGTTCTCGATAAATAGTGCATTATTCATGATTTTGATGACACCCTAGCCAACCCACCAAGATGCCTCCCGTCCTGCTTTCTCCACGTTCACTTTAAGTTTTGTTAAACGAAAACATTATCATAGCCTCTGCTACAATCTTTTAGCAACGGATCATTACTCAAAATTAAGCACCTATTATTCGAATATCTATAACAGGCTACCAAAATACAGGAACTAACAGCTACAACTTACTATGATCAATCCGTGCTTAAAAGAGAATTGGAATTTGGAAACAGCATCATCATCACTTTATATAAGGCAGTTCCTGTGAAAATGAAAATGAACATGGAGAAGCCATGAAGGGGTTGGTTGGTTGGTGTCTGAGTAGCAACCAGCTCTGGCAACCACACCACCCTCCAAGCAATGTACATGGAGTTGCCAACCACCACCTACTTTCTCCTCCACTTTCTCTTTTTATTTGTGGGTTTCAGCGTGCCCCATTCCAACTTGCACCATCGGACTGAATAACTAGATTGCCTGGAATTTTGAGAGTTCTGCAGTTAAAATATGAGTAGATTGGATATTTGATCCGACAATAATTGTGTCATGAACATGTAGATGTTAATAAGATATAATAATTAAATTAGTTTAAAAAAAACGAAGTATTCCTGCCCTGTCCTTCCCCGTAATTTGTCTGTTCAAATTATGTCATGAAATGATGCAACGTACTCCAAGTCCAAGTGTCTATACAATATAGACGAATACAAATTAATTGTTGCTTATAATCAATTTTATTGTAGTAATTCTCGATAATTCGTAGCTAGTAAAACTAAAAACTAGCTTGATTAATGATTCAGATGATCCAACTCTCTAGAAGATACTTAAATTCACACTTACGATTAGACAAAACAAAATTGGATTTACTACATTGCAACACAAGATACTTCATATTTGTAAATTTAAACAGCATATATATTCTCTCGTTAAACTCGAAGCATAGAAAATGTATAATTAGTACCTAACCTAACTATAATTTTAGTTTAGTTATAATTTTCTTTAAAGTCCCAGCCTCCCAGCACCTTACACATATACTTTTGCTAAAGCTATTTCACAACTTTTACTCACACCTAGATTCACGGGATTCGGTTTAGGTCTTGCTTTTTACAACAACCCAGTTGACACACCAATGGCGGGACCTCTTCATGCTTCGTGACCACCCCCAATGGGAGAGTTGGAGGTGACACTCGATAAATAGCAGTCACTGGCACCATGAAATCACTTAGATGTAACGGCCGCCCCGCCGTCTCCAAAGATGGGTCACTTCCCCATGCAAGATCATCCAGATCGTTAATGTCGCCAGTGTCCGCTCCCCTGGAGCTCTCTGCAAGCTCATTTAACTCAATGTCGGGAATGTCTCCGGCATCCTCGGTGGACCTCTGTCGCGAGATGCAACAAAGCAGGCGAGCGACAAGGGTCCAAAAACAACACATTTTGAAACCTAATAGAATAATAATGAATTTTGAGTTAATTTTCGAATTCAATTGAAATGCAATGTGTAATCAACAATAATCATTGTTTTAGTGAACCTTACTTAATGTCACAATAGGTGAAAGTTGAAAATTAATCCTTCGTTGAGAAATGGGAGGAAGTCCCCCTTTGAAAGATTCCGATCTTGACCAAATAGAGAATTACCTGCTCTGTAAAGAGAGGCAAAGCAAAATGAATGCGATTTGGAGAAAGGTGGCTTATTATCCCACTTCCGTTCCCATCTACTTTCACCCTCACTCTACCTGATCTGATCCTCATTACCCTGTCATGGCATATATGTTCACACCTTACATCAATGCATCAGGTTGCTCTTGGGTTCAACTGGATATATTAGATATTAATCTCAGCAAAATTTCATATGGAACTCAGTACATTTAGAGAAAATCCTAGTTTGTCTTTCCAGAAAACATTTCCGAGGAATGTGTTCCGAGTAAATTTTGACTAAGGGTGAAAGGTATAATTCAGCTTGGAAGGACAGATTTGGTAATCTCTGCTTTATCAACTCTGTTCGTATAAGATGCATACATAATGATGATGTGAGCAGGAAAGGAATGCATATCATACTAGAATGTAATTGTGTAATAGTCTAATTAATTTTCTTCCAGGGAGTGATACAAAAATTCTGGACATAAGGTGTACAATTAACAATTACTAAAGAAAAGCGATAATGTCTGTTGTCTACAAGGATCATGGAAATTCATTGTTAATACGAGCAGAAATCTCCATGAAGTCAGATAATTTACTTTCAAATAAGATGAAGGCTACTGCTTACTCTTTATAAATCTTGCTTTCAAAGATTTTCACCAATGATCTTTTAATTCTATTATTTACTTCTGCGATTCTCACTGGAATAAGTAAAGAATTCTTTGGTGGAATTCTTGGAAATTCTTTAAAGTTTTAATTTGTGAAAGTACACGATTAAAACATCATCTACTGTTCCCGATAAAAAAATGTTGAGATTCCTAAGTAGGCATTGTCCACAAAGAAAATTATTCCGATTGCTAATCATTTCGTCGGTAATCAGTTCCCTTACATATGGAGTGCTCATCTGGACCACCTATTTCAGAATTAATAATGAACCAAACACAGTGGTAGTCCTCCCCAACAATTGTAAGTCCCAATTTCAAATAAATATGTACCTCCCGGTTGCAGCCATTGTAGTGAAAAAAAAATCGACATCAATTACGAAAAGTAATTCAAATTCACGATTTTAATAGATTTCCGGTCCGTCGATGACATCCTCACCGGCGGGTTGGTCGTTGACAATGACAAGTGCAAAATACCGGAATTGGATGCTTGGAGCTCTGGAGTGCTCCCATTGATTTCCAAAGTGCCCCCATTTGACTGCCATGATAAACCTTATTTCAACCTTACCCACTCCAAAGATAACGTTCGTACTCGTACCAAAGTATTCTAATTGTATTTGCATAATTGATTACATCATAAATATTTTGACTTGTGATTGCAAATTGCAGATCTTAATTATCAATGAAGATGTTCTCAAAACGAATGGATATGCCCTAGATGATATTAATTGCTGTTACGAAACTATTGAACGAATAGAAGAAAACTTATCTAAGTATACCTGGGATGCGCATAATAAATATAGGTAAGAAGTTATGTACTAATAATTACTATTAATTACCTAAACATCGATTGGGGCAAAGAGGGACTGGCAATTGTAAAACCGATTGGACTGAAACTTCTTTTGTACTAATTTTAATTGAAGGTATTCTGAGAACTGCTCCCAAATGGAAAACTTTACCAAGCTTAGCTCCGGATTTATAAAAGTCACTTGCTCCAGACAGACTTATCCCAGATGGATATTTTCTATAAAAATTATCATTTGATTCCTATACTTCCTGAGGAAGGCGATGAGAGTGACAGCCAACTGTCAAGAAAACTGTCATTCTGGAGGAAATATATGGATGACAATGGCCAACAGGGAAAGCCGGGAGAAAGCATGAACAAAGGCCTATCAAATGTTGTTGAGAAACCACCAAATGTATTACTTATCGGTCTGGATTCCACTTCACGCCTAAATTTCCACCTGTTTATGAATCGGACGATGAACGTTTTTCGGGATGTCATCAAACTAGAGGAAATGCGGGGATTCACTAAAGGTGAGTATGATCGAGCTGAACTATCAGAAATTGTTTAATTATAATTATTAGTATTTAATATTCAATATTAGGTTCTACTCCCCCTACATCTTCCAGTTGGTGAAAACACATTTCCAAACTTTGTCCCATTGTTAACCTCATTCTCTGAGGATGAACTGACAAAAATATGTTATCCGAGTAAGTGGACGCCTCAAGATAGCTGTCCCAATATTTGGAAACTATTTTCGGAAAATAATTGCTTAACGGCCTTACTGGAGGATGCGCCAGCTTACAGCAACATAAACTATTTGAAGACGGCCTTCGTCAAGAAACCTGTCGATATGTATATCCGACCTTTCATGTTGGCGGCTTATAATGATCTAGATGTACGTGAGGAAGGGAGCACGACATGGTTTAATTCATCGTTATTGTTCATATTGGTGAAATGAATTATAAATATATTTCCTTTTCTCCAGCCAATTAAACCCAACTACCTGAGATTCCAAAGACCAGAAGAAATTATAATGAATTATATCGTGGACTTGGCTTCCCTGGCCCACTCCCGGAGTATCCCCTACTTCATCATAACGTGGATGTCTTATTTAACCCATTACAACATCAATAATTTACAAGCTGCCGATGACCTAATAGCAGACAGCCTTCTCCAGCTTCATTACAAAGGATTATTGGAAAATACGATCCTGTTCGTTATGGGGGATCATGGCTATCGATTCCTCGATGTGAGAGGAACTAGTTCGGGTTGGTTCGAGGATAAGCTGCCAGTCCTGTGGATAAAACTACCTGAACCGGTGACCACCTCCAATCCCTCCTGGTTGGAGAGCTTACAGTACAATTCAAATCAACTAGTCACTCCTTTCGACCTTCATGAAATTCTGAGGGACGTTTTCAACAAATATGTGAGGCCAGACAGGCCTCTACTCAAAAGCCAAAATATTTCAAGCTTGCGTGGAATAAGTCCATTCACAGAGATCCCTTCGAGGACCTGCGGAGAAGCGGAGATTCCCGTTGACTTCTGCTCCTGTTACTTCCCAGTTGAGTACAAATCCAATAGGACGTTCATCAAACTAGCTGCGGAGTACGTTATCCAAAACATTAATTTAGGATTACCCCCAATGTGTCGAAATCTTTCTGCCGCAGTTATCACTGCTTCTGGAACTTACAATAATCAGAAAACGACTTCTTATAATGAAACGTTATTACACCAAGGGGAACTACAAGGAAATTCTAGCAATAATCTTACGAGTCTAATCATCGTCGCTGTTAAAACCTCCCCCGGGAACTTTCATTTTGAAGCCCAAGTTGGCTTTAACCCGACCACGGGGAAATTTGACAGTGTCCCATATGTGGAGAATGAACAGAATTAGCCGGAGTACCCGTTGCTTAAACAGTGGGGATGTGCTGGCCTTTGAGCAACTTTGCTCTTGTGATTAATTTACGAGAGTTCATTGCGATATTACACTCTTACAATGTAATTAACTAAATTCCTACCGGTGCAGATCAATTTCCCACATAGGAATTCGTCCGTGATAATGCCTGAATGCCGAAATGTATCATATAATACTAGGTATCATGTAATTATATTGACAGTGATATTTGTTAAATATATAATCCTATTATACTGTATATATTTTTAGTTTGGTCATGCAAATGAGTTACTCGTATGGTTTTTATTTTATATCTATCCATAAAAAATATCAATATCCAGTATTTTTGGCCTTTGCTTAATGAACTTGTCGTTAGTTTGTTTAAGATTTGATTCGCCCATTTGTAATGGACTTTAATTCTAATATACATAGATAGCAATATAAATAAATAAAATTCAGTGATGAATAACCAGTGCTTCATAGAATATTAACTTGTAATCCAATATCCCGTCCGTTGTCGACTTAGCCCTTTTCGAAATAGACTTCCTACTAAAGTATCCCTGCTCGAAGTCGTACAGTCTTGTTTCCATCCGACCGAGTCAACTTCCTTATCGGAGCCTGACAAGCTGGAGAGGTCGTAGATCGTTCATCTTGTAAGAGGCTCTTGTCATAGCTTAAGTAGTTCCACCATGTCCAAATGTCATTATACCACTTGTAGTTCCTTTTCTGTTCCGATGGGGCAGAGGAGGACTCCGGGGCATATTGTAAATGCTCAAATACCTTTTGACAAAGGTTGCACCGACCCTGACTGTCACTTACTTTGTACTTTGATTTCCACTCGAAATATTTCATGTACTCCTCCTCATTTCGATCCAAATGGGCCAAATACTCCGCGAGGTGCTTGGCCGACGTAAAGTTCCTGGCGTCAATATAGGAACCTGACGGAGCAATTGCCGAGTAATCTTCGAGGCTGGTCCCTCCATATACCACGGGCACTAGGTTGTTCCGCAGAGCATAGAAGAATTTCTCCGTTATGTAGTCCTTGCACATGCCCCCCTCAAAGGATAAATAAAACTTGTGCGTTTTTCCCACGTGTGCGTAACAATCTTCAGCGGAATTTGTTGGACAGTCTTTGCCGCACCGGCCGTAAATACTGACGGGGATGTGCTTTTGGAGCTCCTTCACAAAGTCCTCCCGCTTCGAAGCAGATTCACAACTGGACACTATCCAGGCTACTAGATTGAGACGCTTCCCAAGGTTTAGGGAGTTTTTCTTACGCTTAGTTGGGTTGGAAGTGACGATGGAACCTGTAACTGGGGCAGTTTCTGTATTTCCGCGTGGAACCAGGAGACCATAAGGATAGTAAATGTCGGAATCTCGTCTGAAATTTATGAAATTAGGCATATGAAATGATTAGTTTCTTTTCAAGTTGTAAGTATTGTAAAGGGACTAGCTATGGATAGGGAAGGGACCTGTATGTCATCGTCCAATTAAATACACTTGGGTAATCACGTAGATTCAGTTTAGTATAGCTTGGGCATTCCTGTTGTAAGTATACCCATAACTGATCTTTCGAACGGTTTTTTGGAGTTTTCTCCCTGAAAGATATAAAAGGAAACGTAATGAATTATTATAACTTTGAAGGTAATTAGTCTAGGTATTGATCTCATAATCTCATCTCATGGATTTAATTCCAAGTTTCTACTTTGTCAAGTCCCACGAATGAAACACAAGTGCATCACTCGCCCTCATATAGCTCCGATTGTATGTAATCCGACACGGGATATCAAACACCACCCCCGACACTCCCTTCCTGGAAGGCTTCAGATAAGGACACTCCTTGGCGGTGAGGATTTTATCATTAGAGCGCTGACCCCATTCTGGTGTCCATCGCAAAATGGTAATTTCCTTTTTATCCGTATTCCGTAGAAAGTCTGATTTGGCTAAGCCCTCATATGTCGGCCGGATTTGGTGCAGCAGTTTTGGTAAATATAGATATAATAGATAGGTAAATGCGACCGCTATGAAAAGGCCGATGCGGAGCAAAAGCTTAAACCAGGAAATATTCCACCCGTGTGGAATGTGACGTAAACCTAGCACACTCATCTTCTACCGTTTTGATAGATCTTTCCCCACTTGTCGGCTTCTATGTTGTAATTGTTGGTGAGAACGCTGCG